>OU383776.1:42306534-42494686 GCA_910950805.1 Acrocephalus scirpaceus scirpaceus
TCCTCTGAGCTCTAGCCAGACCACTGCTCTTGTTCTTTTGAGGCATACATTGAAATCTTAGCCATATGCAAATCCTTCAAAGTGCTTTAATCATGACTCTTTCACAGAAAATAAAACCACAGGAGCCCTGAATTCCATCCAATGGCCATAAGTAAACATCAGGCTGGCTGTATACTTACCACCCTGCTGTAGGAGACCCAGTGCTATTTCTGCCTCTTTACCTGTGAGAGAAAGCCACTTCCACTGCCAGTCCTACTGCCTTTCTTGAAGGAAATCCCTTCCTTTCTGATGTACTGACAAAAACTATCATATATGTTTCTTTGGTTTTATGCTCTTCTTCTTGGGATTCATATCACTCTTGGTTTTTATATCAGTTACTCTCCTAATGGAATCAAGGTGCTGCATCTTGATTCTTAGTGCTTAGTGTCTGAAATAGCATTTCAGACACAGACTGGATGATAAATCCATGTACTTGTCAGACATGCTCAAGGCCTGAATTTCTGGCAGTTAACAAGGGAAACATATCTACCTAGTGCATGTCCTCCTGCTTACTATCTTGATGCGTCTTGCCCACAGAAAGAAGTCCTTAGCAAGATAAACTCAATGACCCATTTGTCAAGGATCTCTGACTACAGAGAAGCCACTCACAGACCAGTTCAGAAAAAGAAAATGACCTGGTGAGATTTCTCTATGAAGTCAGACTGAATTAGAAAAATTTATAGCACACACTTCATCTGTTTGAGAGAGAAAAGATTTGACATTTAATGGTTGCAAAGTTAGAAAGCAAGAGTGTTTGAACTATAGTTGTGGGTTTGTCCTGGCAGGCAGCTGAGCAGACAGCCTGTCTTGCTCAGTCCCTCACAGTGGCGTGAGGAGAGAGTTGGAAGGGTAAAAGTGACAAAACTTGTGGGTTGAGACGGAGACAGTTTGGTAGGTAAAGCAAAAACCATGTGTGCAAGCAAAGCTTCAGCAGTCAGATGTTCAGTTTTCTCTAGGAAAGCAGGGTTTCATCACATGTAATGATGGCTTGAGAAGATAAATACCATAACTCCAAGTGCCCATGCCCCTTCTCCTTTTTTCCCCTCAACTTTATATGCTGAGCATGATGCCATACAATATGGAATCCTGTTTTGATCAGCTGTCCAGCTATGTCCCTTCCCAACCTTTTGTGTACTCCCTTCCTGCTCATTGACCAAGCACAGTGAGAAACAGAAGAGGACTTATATTGTTCAAGCACTGTTCAGCAGTATCTAAAACACATGGATGTCATCAACTCTATTTTCAGCACCAATCCAAAACACAGAACCATACAAGCTACTAGGTAGAAAATAGGTGTTATTGAGCAAAACCAGTACAACTATGGAGGAAGATATTATACATGCATTTAAAGTTTTATATTTGAAGTTGCCAAAACTTTGTTCTTTTTCTTTAACAAATAATATATATTTCATTTTTAAGTAATGATGTCTAAGAAGCTCTCTCTGGCATCCTTCTGTTAGAATGAACAGCACATTTGACAGATATTTAAATGAGGGGTTATGTAGAGCTGTCAATAATACCAGCAGTCCAGGAGAAAGTCTGGTTTGTATATTTCCCAAACACACAAGCCCAAGTGCCTTGAGATTTGTGCATAACACATAACTTTAAGACAAAGCAAGGAAGGAAAAGCAAGTTGTAAGTGTGGAACCCTTGAATGTTGAAAAATATAGTAATACTTTAAAGATCTGCAGTTGAATCTGCTTCATTTGTAGACTTAAAAATTTAGGGCAAATGTTGTCTGAATGGTTATTTCAGAACTGTGATTGTGACTCACTTGAGGAATATTCTCTATCATGATCTGAGTGAGGATGACCTGGTACCACCTTTCCCACTTGGTGGCAACTTTTCTGTACTTGCTAACATAGGTTAGATGAGTAGGGGGCTGGAGCATCTCTCTAATGAGGAAAGGCTGAGAGAGCTGTGCTTGTTCAGACTCCAGAAGAAATGACTGGCAGGAGATCTCACCAATGTCTATTAATACCTCAAGGGAGGGTGTCAGCAACATGGATGAACCCATCTTCTCAGTGGTGCCTAGCAACAGGACAAGAGGCAACGGGCAGAAACTGATGAACAGGAAGTTCCACCTGAATTGAGGAGGAACTTCGTTACTATGCAGGTGACTGTGCATGGCACAGATTGCCCAGGGAGGGTGCAGAGTCTCCCTCACTGCAGATATTCAAGAATCGCCTAGTCACAATCATTTGCCAAGTGCTTTGGGATTATGGTGCTTGAGCAAGGAGGTGGGACCAGGTGATCCTGGGTGGTCCCTTCCAACCTGAACCATTCTGTGATTCTGTTTATAGTTACAGTGCTCAGAACTGCAAATCTCAGTTCCTGAAACAGTACTCTCTGGAATACAGGCCTGTACAATAATTGAGCATGTTATTTTTCCTGTGAAATTTATTATGACTGATTAAGTGTATCTCAAGTCTGTAATATTATAGACCCCGTCAGGGTCTGTTTCTTTCTACTGACAAGTTAAACTTTGTGGTCTGTATTCAGGGGTTGAGGAGTGGATAGAGAAGCCTGCTCAGAAATTTGTAGCACCTGCCTGTGTATAGAGTACTGAAGTGAAAACATCATCAAACCGCTGGGTAAGAAGTAGAAAGGACAAAGAACAGACTGTTGGCAGCCCTGTGTGGTACAGAAACCTGGAAAACTTCAGCAACTAATCCCAGAACTGCTTTTATGGTAAAGACAATGAATACACAGAAGCATAGAACAGGCCCGGGTTTGTAAACTTTCTCAGCTGTCAACAGTTCTTGGCTCTGGAACTTCTTTTCTAAGCCAGACATCATTTTTGTGTACTTAGTAACATCTTACAGATTTCTCTTCCATAAACTTGCTCCATCTCCCTTTAGACCCTTGTAATAGTGTTTGCAGTGTGTTCTCTCAAATGTTTCCATGGATGTACTTGTTCCTATATGAAGAACTACATCCCTGTTCATTTTTAATCAGACTCTTGGTAACTTTATATGTCCTTGAAAATAGCTGAACTATTTTCAAATAAAAATGTCCACAAGTAGTATCACCTTGGGCAAAGATATAATGTCTGACAGGAGTATATTGTATTAGCTTTGGAAACATTTGAACACAAGTTTCTTCATCCTGTTCTAAAAAATACATATTTCTAAAAATGTAGCTTTATCTTAGTAAATTGTATTTATTGGTTGGCAGGCCCTGGTAGCTAGCACTGCTTGACATTAAAAAATACGTAACACAAACTACATGACATGGGTCTTTGTCATATTGGGAAAAGTTACATGGCAGCCTGGAGCAACCTGGAGATTCCCACCTCAGACAGCTGGAGAAGGTAACTGGATGTCACTGGCTCAAAGATGTGGCATTTTATGTTAGTTCTGTTAGAGTTTTGGTATCATAGCTCCTTTGTTGTACTACTGCTTTCACATCACAATCAGTCTGTTTGAATCCAGAGACCTTGCAAAAGACTTGCTGGAAGAGATCCGCCTACACATTGTGGAGAACCCCCACAGGACAGGTGGATGCCCAGAGGAGTCTGCGGCCCCTTGAGAAGCCCACACTGAAGCAGGCTGCTGGCAGGACCTATGGCCCTATGGAGAGAAGAACCCATGCTCGAGCAGGTTTGTTGATGGACTTATGACCCCATGAGGGTCTCACCCTGGAGCAGCTTCTTCCTGAAGGACTGCACCACAGGAAACACTCCAATGTTGGAAAAGTTTGTAAAAAACTACAGCTTTTGGGAAGGAGAAAGGAACTTCCCCACATTGGAGAAGTTAATGGAGGACTGTTTCCCATGGAAGACATCCCATACTGAAGCAGGTGAAGAGTATGAGGAGTTCTTCCCCGAGGAAGGAAAGAGCAGCAGAAACAATATGTGATTATGAACAGACCACAACTCCCATTCCCTCTTCCCCTGTACCACTGGAGGAGCTGGAGAAATTGTGAGTAAAGTTGAGCCTGAGAAAAGGGGAAATGTGAAGTGAATGTGTTTCAAGATTTAGGTTTTATTTCTCATTACTCTACTCTGATTTAATTGATAATACATTATGAAACGTGGTGGCAAAGTAAAACTCCACAACCAGTGATAGTTGTTAGAGCGGTATGTATTTAATCGGTACCGAGATGCGTGTCTTTAGTGAATGATTCCCCACGCATCTCGGTACCGATTAAATACATACCGCTCTAACAACTATCACTAGTTGTAGAGTTTTACTTTGCCACCACGTTTCAGTTTGGCGAGCCAGGCAGGAGTCCCTTTCTCCAGCTGCAGGGAGCGGGTGGGGTGGGACTCCCCAGGCGCCGCCGAGGATCTTCCCGGAGAGGGCTCCTGGCCTGCACGCTCACCTGCAGGGAGAAAAGGACCTGCCGGGGCCACGGTAGACCAAGGTATGTATTAAACTGGAAGCGTACGCTGGGATAGAGCTCTGGTAAGACGCGTGAGAGACGTCCACGCGCGCAGTGGTATGCCCTGGGTGCTAGCAAAGGGAAACAGGTACCGGCAAGGGGCCGGAAAGGAGGGCGACCCTCGGTTTAGGGGACTCCTGTGTTGATATCGTGGTTGTATGATCTTAAAAGTCTGAACTTTGCGGTAGTTGTATTTTAAAGCGCGCGAGAAGAGACCGCGAATGGTGAGCAAAGCATGCTGGGAGGTGTAGTACTGAGAAAGGAGGAGGGGGAATCCGGGACCCCCTGGCCGTCCTAAGAGAATTTAAGCGGGTTTCATCTTAAATGCTGATTTAGAGATGGGTGTGGTGTTCAAATGCATTTGTCCTAGTTGTGTGTAGGTATTGTGTGTTAGAGACAGCCTTTGTTTGAGACTCAGAGCGAGTGCTGTGTGTTTGTGTGAGTTTAGTAATGTGTAATCAGACTGTTTGTGCTAGAGAAAGCAATGCATTGTGTAATTCATAAGATTCCTCTCAGCCCGTCCCAGGCTGAGAGAAGTATTTTGCCTCCGGGAATGCGGGACATCCCCAGAGGACAACTAGACAGATTAACTTTTGTATCAACGGGACTGAGGTGTCGTGCGGGGCTAATGACGCGGGAGGGGTGAGGGACTTCCTGCGTTTTCGCTCGCCCCAGCCCCTTCGCGCCGCGGCTGCCGTAGCTAGCCGCTCGCCCCACCCCCCCCCCTTCCCCGGCGCTGCTGCTGTGGCTAGAGCGCTCGCCGCTCGCTGCTGCCGGGCTTCCTCCCCCCGGTATCGCTGAGCCCCCCCCAGCCGCTCGTGTTTCATCCCTGCCAGTGCTGTCCCAAGCCGCGCCTGATACAGCAGGGGCTGCCGGGACTGCGTAGGCTGTACAGGGAGTGTATAACGGTGACACTGCACTAACTACACAGGCATAACCTTTTCCTTTTCTTTTACTGCCTCACGGTTGCCTCCCTTTCCATAGGTTAACTACAGAGAAGAGGTTGAGTGATCTCTTGCTCACCTCCGAGGCTTAACCATAGTGAGAAGGAAAAAGAAATCCCTCTCCCACTTGAGCCCTGGGAATTTAAGGAAAGAGAGAATGAACAAATCTATTTAGAAGGATTAACTAGGAGCGTTGGTATTGTTCCTCAGGCAAAAAGGAAATAGTGTGCTATCTTAGCACACTGGAAAAATATTGTAAGCACTAGGAGTACAGAAAACAATTTGCTTGCAAAGGTATAAGATGTGAAAGGAAATACAAACCCCAAAACTTAGAGAGCAAGATAAGAGGAACTTAGATGTCCTGTTAGGGCAAGCATGGGGGATTTTTTTACAAACAAGGAATGAGAAGGCTTATGGTATGAGAAGAAGGGAAAGGAAAACTCAGGCATAGAGCACGGACCAGCCAAATGAAGCCAGCCTCAGCTGGGCAGAGCCCAGTGTAAATTTAGCCACTAGAAAATTGAGTGTCCAAGACAAAGACGAAGTGGACACAAAAGCCAAAAGAGGGGTTAGCGGCATATATACAAAAGGACTGAGTGGGGACTAGGGGTGTCTACCCCAATAGACCCACTGGTTATAAAATTGGAGCTGGGGGGGGAAGGAGGGAAAAGTAAAATTTTGATTGACATTAGAGCAAAGTATTTTGTTATGAACAAGGCTTTAGTACCTATGGGGGATGATTATGTTACTAGTAATGTTATAATATTATGTTATTAGTAAAGGGCAACTGGCCAATCTGAAAAGGCTTATTTCTGCAAACAAATTTAAGAAAGAGTTAGGCATTCTTGTATCTACCAAATTTCCTGAATTCCCTTCTAGAAAGGGAATGCTAGAAGTAAAGGGAAATTGTTCTGGAGGTAAACAATGAATAATACTGGAGGTGTTAAGTCTAATACTGATAACAATTGAGGCCAAGGTAGAAATTGACAGAATCAGGTATTTCCCTGGAGTATGGGCCCCTGATATGCCAAGAAAGGTGAAGAATGCTACTCCTATACAAAATCAGACTTAAAGAAAGAAAACAACCAGTCAAAATTGAGCAATACCCCTTAAGATAAGAAGATAAGGGAGGAAAATAACGGGAAATAACCCAGTAGTAGATATTTCTACAGTTAAGATTGCTAGATTTTAATATCCTTATACTACCTGTCTGAAAACTAGATGGGCCATATTAACTAGTACAGAACTTATCCCCATCATGTAGTAGCCAACCCATACACACTGCTAACATGTCTAACACCAGAGTGAACCATTTTAGGTTAGAAAGATGCCTTCTTTTGCATCCCTATCCACAAAGCCAGCCAGAAAATTTGGTGTGAGTGGGAAAGCCCTAAATATGGGCGTAAGACAGCTCACATAGTGTGTATAACTCTAAAAGTATAGGAACTCCCCCATTATCCTTAGGGAACAGCTTGCAAAAGATTTGGAGTCCTGAGAACCACCTCCAGGAGAAGGACAGTTCCTTCGGTACAGAGATGACCTCCTAATAGCCACCCAGACTCAGAAACCTGTTAAACTTTCTAGACCTACAAGGGTATTGAGTATCCCAAGAGAAAGCTCAGATAGTAAAACAGACAGTCATTTACCTGAGCTATGAAGTGAGTGCTGAACAAAGAACCCAAAGAACCTTAGGGCAAGATCGCAAGGAGGTAATATGTCAGACCCCAAAACCTCAGACAATGAAAGAACTGAGAACCTTTCTAGGCATGACAGGATGATGCAGACTGTAGAAGCCTCCATATGCCTTGATCACGAAGGAAACAGAGATCTTCAATAGACAAAGAAGTGACTCGGGCCCTTGACCAGCTAAAGGAGGCCCTCATGTCAGCACCAGCCTTAGGACTTCCAGAAGTGAGTAAGCTGTTCCTTCTGTTTTCCCACAAGAAGCAAAGAATCGTGTCTTGGTTTTGAAAGAAGACAGGTATCTGCTAAAGAGAGGCAGGGCCTCTCTTGGGATGGATAATTCAAATCCCCTTCCCCCAAATTACTATAATTTAGAAAATTAAAACGGCTCTCAGGCAGAGATATGGGGGTAGGAATAACAGTTCTTTACTAATAGTATAACAAGGCAAACAAACAACAACAACTACAGCAATTAATAGTGAAAACAGAACCAGGGACCTTGACGGAGCTTGGTCCCACAAAACTCGGGGCAGTCTGGTCTCTGGGGACTCCAAAAAAAAGGTACCAAGCTGGAACGGTGGGGTATCCCGGGCTGGTGGATCGGATGAAATTCGGAGCTCCGTCGGTGGTCACTGGAGGGCAGGGGTGTCTGGCAGGGAGGCCAGTGCGGGCCTGCGGTGCAGAGCAGCTCTAAAACAGCGCTGAGGCAGTGGGACAGGGCTGAGACAGCTCCAGCAGGGCAGGAAAAGGAGAAATCAGGATCCTCTTGGACACACGAGTAGATGATGGCAGCTCTCCCCAGGATCAGGTCCCGGTGGTGCCAGTGAGAAGCTAACACAGCAACGGCAGCCCAGTCCGCTCCCGACGCAGACCACACTAAAAGTGAAGCTGCCCCGCCCAGCCCTCGTCTTCCCCCCCCCCCCCCTCGCGGGGAGGGGCGGGGGGGAACTCCTGGAGACAAAGGGTGTAGCCAAGTGCCAGTCTCCACCCAGCCTCCATGCTTTGTTCCACCAAGCACTGACAAACACCCAGCAATCAGTTGCCCCGCAACTCCTGGGAAAAAATTCTACAGGTGAAAAAAAACCAAACCAAAACAAAAAAAACAACAAACCAAACAAGTCTAACCCCCAACATCAATCCACCCCGAATTTTTTCCCATACTAACATATTACATTTGAATTTAAACTTCTAAACTATATACATACATGCACTACCTTAATTATATACATATACATGCAGATATGGGTATGGATACAGTGACATGGGTAGTTCACCCTAAAACAAGGTCTCCTTGAGGTATGCATCGGGTCTGTCCATCTTTTTGCATTACCCACCAAGTGCAACCTGGTCCCTGAGCGAAGACAACCCCACGGATGGGATTGTCTTTGCTGGAGGCAGAATTAACCCAAACAGTTTTTCCCAGCATACCTCTCATGTGTACCACTGGAACCTTATCCCCATTCATTGTTCTCAGGGGCTCAGACTGGGCAGGGCCTGCTCGGTTGGTGGAACCTCTGGTGTTCACTAACCATGTGGCCTTTGCTAAATTAATCTCCCAGTTCTTGAAAGACCCCCCACCCAGTGCCTTCAAGATGGTTTTAAGCAGGCCATTGCATCGTTCAACTTTCCCGGCAGCTGGTGCATGATAAGGGATGTGATATATCCATTCGATGCCATGTTCTCTAGCCCAGGTGTTTACAAGGCTGTTCTTGAAATGGGTTCCGTTGTCCGACTCAGTTCTCTCAGGGGTGCCATGTCTCCACAGGACTTGATTTTCAAGGCCCAGGATGGTGTTCCGGGCAGTAGCATGGGGCACAGGGTAGGTCTCCAGCCATCCAGTGGTGGCTTCTACCATGGTCAGCACATAGCGCTTGCCTTGGCGGGTCTGGGGAAGGGTGATGTAGTCAATCTGCCAGGCTTCCCCATACTTATATTTAGACCATCGTCCCCCATACCATAGGGGCTTCACCCGCTTGGCCCGTTTGATGGCAGCGCATGTCTCACAGTCATGGATAACCTGGGAAATACTGTCCATGGTTAGATCCACCCCTCGGTCTCGTGCCCACTTATAGGTGGCATCTCTGCCTTGATGTCCTGAAGCATCATGGGCCCATCAAGCTAGGAACAGCTCTCCCTTGTGCTGCCAGTCTAAGTCTATCTTTGATACCTCTATCTTGGCAGCCTGATCTACTTGCTCATTTTTTCGGTGCTCCTCATTAGCTCTGCTCTTGGGGACGTGGGCATCTACATGGCGGACTTTCACAGGCAGCTTCTCTACCCGAGTGGCAGTGTCCTTCCATTCATCAGCAGCCCAGATTGGTTTTCCCCGATGCTGCCAGTTGGCCTTTTTCCACCTTTCCAGCCAACCCCACAGAGCATTGGCCACCATCCACGAATCAGTGTAGAGGTAGAGCTTTGGCCACTTCTCTCTTTCAGCAATGTCCAGGGCTAACTGAATGGCTTTGAGTTCAGCAAGTTGACTCGACCCACCTTCTCCTTCAGTGGCTTGTGAAACCTGTCGTGTGGGGCTCCACACGGCTGCCTTCCACTTCCGGTTCATGCCTACAATGCGACAGGAACCATCAGTGAAAAGAGCGTACTGTGTCTCTTCCACTGGCAGTTGGTTGTACGGTGGTGCTTCTTCAGCTCGTGTCACTTGTTCCTGCTCCTCTTCGTCCATGAGACCAAAGCTTTCACCTTCCGGCAAGTTGGTAATAACTTCCAAAATCCCAGGGCGGTTTGGGTTTCCAATACGGGCACGCTGTGTGATGAGGGCAATCCATTTGCTCCATGTGGCGTCGGTGGCATGGTGGGTAGAGGGAACCTTTCCTTTGAACATCCACCCCAGCACAGGCAGTCGGGGTGCCAGGAGGAGTTGTGCTTCCGTGCCAATCACTTCTGAGGCAGCTTGAACTCCTTCATAGGCGGCCAAGATTTCCTTCTCTGTGGGAGTGTAGTTGGCCTCAGACCCTCTGTAGCTTCGGCTCCAGAATCCCAGTGGTCGGCCTCGAGTCTCACCCGGCACTTTCTGCCAAAGGCTCCAGGACAGGCCATTGTTCCCGGCTGCTGAGTAGAGCACGTTCTTTACCTCCGGTCCCGTCCTCACTGGGCCAAGGGCTACCGCATGAGCGATCTCCTGCTTGATCAGGGCAAAGGCTTGCTGCTGTTCAGGACCCCAGTGGAAATCGTTCCTCTTGCGGGTAACCAGGTAGAGAGGACTCACAATCTGGCTGTACTCGGGAATGTGCATTCTCCAAAAGCCTATGGCGCCTAGGAAAGCTTGTGTTTCCTTCTTGCTGGTCGGTGGAGACATTGCGGTGATCTTGTTGATTACCTCTGTGGGTATCTGGCGACGTCCATCTTGCCACTTTACCCCTAAGAACTGGATCTCTCGGGCAGGTCCCTTGACCTTGCTCTTCTTGATGGCAAAGCCGGCTTCCAGGAGAATCTGGATGATCTTCTCCCCTTTCTCAAACACTTCCATTGCCGTGTTCCCCCACACAATGATGTCATCAATGTACTGCAGATGTTCTGGAGCCTCTCCCTTTTCCAGTGCAGCCTGGATCAGTCCATGGCAGATGGTGGGACTGTGCTTCCACCCCTGGGGCAGTCGGTTCCAGGTGTACTGCACACCCCTCCATGTGAACGCAAACTGAGGCCTGCACTCTGCAGCCAGAGGAATGGAGAAAAACGCATTAGCAATGTCAATAGTGGCGTACCACTTCGCTGCCTTGGACTCCAGCTCGTACTGGAGTTCCAGCATGTCCGGCACAGCAGCGCTCAGTGGTGGTGTCACTTCATTCAATGCACGATAGTCCACAGTCAGTCTCCATTCTCCATCAGACTTGCGCACAGGCCAGATGGGGCTGTTGAAGGGTGAGTGGGTTTTGCTGACCACCCCTTGGCTCTCCAGCTCCCGGATCATCTTGTGGATGGGAATCACAGCATCTCGATTGGTCTGATACTGCCGGCGGTGCACCGTTGAGGTTGCAACTGGCACTCGTTGTTCTTCTACCTTCAGGTGTCCTACTGCAGATGGGTTCTCTGACAGTCCAGGCAAGGTGTTCAATTTCTTGATGCCCTCTGCCTCCACAGCAGCTATTCCAAAAGCCCATCTGAGTCCCTTAGGGTCTTTGTAATACCCACTCCTGAGGAAGTCAATGCCCAGGATACACGGGGCCTTTGGGCCGGTTGCAATCAGATGTTTCTGCCACTCATTCCTGGTCAGGCTCACCTCGGCTTCCACCAGAGTCAGTTGCTGTGATCCCCTTGTCACTCCAGCAATGGAAATAGGTTCTGCCCCCACATGTCCCAATGGCATCAGGGTACACTGTGCACCAGTATCTACCAAAGCTTCATATTTCTGTGGCTCTGATGTGCCAGGCCATCGAATCCACACAGTCCAAAAGACTCGGTTTTCCCGTGCCTCTTCCTGGCTAGAGGCAGGGCCCCTCTAGCACTGGTTATTATTCCCTTCCTGGGCATACATCGTAGAGGTTCCTTCAAGGGGATCTGACATATCATCTTCACTTCTATAATACCTGGTGGCTCGGTCATGGGAGGTTGAGGCTACCTTCATTTTAGCAGGACCCCCTCGGTTAGTGTTTCTCTCTTTGAGCTCACGCACCCGTGCTGCCAGGGCAGAAGTGGGTTTTCCATCCCACCTTCCCATGTCTTCCCCATGGTCACGCAAGAAAAACCACAGGTCAGCCCTTGGGGTGTACCCTCTCTCTCTAGCTGGAGGGCGTTGGGCTCTGGCTCTGGGGCCTGTGACTCGCACCGGTGCCGCATGGGAACTGTTCCTCCTCATCTCCTCCCTCATCTCACTCATCTCCTCTCTGAGTTCCTTAATCACAGCAGAGACCTGAGCCTGCATTGGGCCACTGATCATGCTCTCATAATTTCTGAGCCTGTTGTTGACAGAACCCACTGTCTCTCGGTTGCTATCAGGATTGATCATTGCAATGAAGGTGGTGTATTGAGATGGCCCTTTACTTGCCAGGTTCCACAACATCTGCCCTGTGCACCTGACCTTGTCAGGGTCATTGTCATGCTGTCCACTCCTCCCAAAGAGTACCTCTAATATTGCCACTTCCCTCAGCTGTTGGATCCCTTCTTCAAGGGTTTTCCAATGACTTCTATGATGGTGCTCCTGCATTCTGTCTCTGTGGACAAACCTCTCCGTTACACTCATTAGAAGTCGCTCCCAGAGGGGAAGGGGCCCTTGCTCCCTCTACAAATACTTGATTCACCCCTGAGTCCTGGGTCAAGGGTCCCAAATTCCTTGCCTCACCACCATCCAGTTGCACGCCTGTACCTATAAGGTCCCAAACCCGAAGTAACCAAGTTGTATAAGCCTCACGTCCCCGTTGTGCAATATCTTTTTGCAGATTACGTAGACTTTCATATGTCAGGGACTCAGTGATAATCTCAACCTCTGGCTCTCCTGTGGACTGTGAGGGCCCTCCTTTCTTATCCTTATTACCTGGGTGCTCTGATTTCATCTTATACTTCTTTGTTTCTACAGGGGCAACTGCAGCTGGTTGTGACTGGTCTTGTGGTTCAGCTGGAACCTGGACGGTTGTAACCTCTGTGGGTTCCACTGCTGCACCATCAGATTCTCCCTTTTCAGGGCAAGGGGAGGGCTTCCCACCAGCTGGGGAAGTGTATTCTTTCAGCACCTGGCCATCTCATGTATCTCTTTCACTAGAATCCCCACCCAATCGGGGTGGTTCATATCTGGGGTGGGCTGCAGGGCAGGGTCAGGCAGTGGGCCAGCATCCCCAGTCTCTGGGGCATTGGCCCCAGGCTCTATGGCAGCATTCCCAGCCTCTGGGGCAGTATCAGGCCCCACAGCAGTATCTCTAGCCTCTGGGGCAGTGTCAGGCCTTACAGCAATATCTCTAGCCTCTGGGACAGTATCAGGCCCTACAGCAATATCCCTAGTCTGTGCAGTGCTCCAAATTGACCTCACCTTATCTTTGAAAGCTAAGTAAGCTAGGATCATCAGCAACATTTGGTTAGTTTCTAGAGGAAATTTGAACTCTTCAAAAGCTGGTAGAGCAGGCATAAGGAACTGGCTAAAAGTCTGGAAAACTTCCCCCACTGTCATTTCCTCACAGAAAGTACCATTCTTAAAGTAACCCCAAATACACCCACTTAGTATGTGGTAGCCACGTATCCACGTGCCTGCTGTCCAGAGCAAGTTAAAAATCAGTGAATTCCTCACCTTATCAGCCCATAAAACAAACTGGATAACAGCCACAGTAGCTTTTGTTATAGGGCCCATGTTTAGGTAAGGGCCTGCAAATGGGCAAAATAAAGCCACAACCACATGCCACCCGAACCAGGATAAGTTAGACCACATGGCGTTACCTATCGAGGTTTCTATATCCAGTGCACAAGAAATCAGGTCACTTAAAAACTGTTATTCCTTTATCTCTCAATGCCCTCGAGCCCCACGTTGGGCGCCAGAATCTGTCTTGGTTTTGAAAGAAGACAGGTATCTGCTAAATAGAGGCAGGGCCTCTCTTGGGATGGATAATTCAAATTCCCTTCCCCCAAATTATTATAATTTAGAAAATTAAAACGGCTCTCAGGCAGAGATATGGGGGTAGGAATAACAGTTCTTTACTAATAGTATAACAAGGCAAACAAACAACAACAACTACAGCAATTAATAGCGAAAACAGAACCAGGGACCTTGACGGAGCTTGGTCCCACAAAACTCGGGGCAGTCTGGTCTCTGGGGACTCCAAAAAAAAGGTACCAAGCTGGAACGGTGGGGTATCGCGGGCTGGTGGATCGGATGAAATTCGGAGCTCTGTCGGTGGTCACTGGAGGGCAGGGGTGTCTGGCAGGGAGGCCAGTGCGGGCCTGCGGTGTAGAGCAGCTCTAAAACAGCGCCGAGGCAGTGGGACAGGGCTGAGACAGCTCCAGCAGGGCAGGAAAAGGAGAAATCAGGATCCTCTTGGACACACGAGCAGATGATGGCAGCTCTCCCCAGGATCAGGTCCCGGTGGTGCCAGTGAGAAGCTAACACAGCAACGGCAGCCAAGTCCACTCCAGACGCAGACCACACTAAAAGTGAAGCTGCCCCCCCCAGCCCTCGTCTTCCCCCCCCCCCCCCCGCCCCCCTCGTGGGGGGGTGGGGGGGGGGGGAACTCCTGGAGACAAAGGGTGTAGCCAAGTGCCAGTCTCCACCCAGCCTCCATGCTTTGTTCCACCAAGCACCGACAAACACCCAGCAAGCAGTTGCCCCGCAACTCCTGGGAAAAAATTCTACAGGTGAAAAAAAAACCAAACCAAACCAAAAAAAACAACAAACCAAACAAGTCTAACCCCCAACAAATCGTTTTAAGAATACTAGCACAAAATCTGAGCCCATACTGAAAGGTAGTTGCCCACCTCTCCAAACAGCTAGACACAGCAGCAAAGAGATAGCCGGGGAGTCTCAGAGCTGCTGCAGCAGTAGCAGTGAACATCCAAGAGGCACGCAAGTTCACCCTGGGCCAGAAGATGACTGTGCTAGTGTCCCACACAGTATCTACAGTCCTAGAAACAAAAGGTGGGGGGGATTAGCTCTCCCCACAGATACTAGTAGAACAAGATGATGTTGAGATTGTAGTAACTAATACTGTGAACCCAGACCTTCCTTCCTCAGCGGAAGATAGGAGAGCCTGTGATCCATGACTGCCTAGAGACCTTTGAAGCCACGTACCCCAGTCGCCTGGATCTGAAGGGTACCTGCTTAAAGATGCTGAGACCTAGTTCACTGATAAGAGCAGCTATGTCATCAGTGGAAAGAGGCATGCTAAGTATGCTGTTACCAGAAGCAGAGAAGTAACAGAGTCTAGAACATTACCAACAAATACCTCTGCACAGAAAGCTGGCTAGAGCTAGCAGAAAGAAAAGAAAATAACATCTGTATAGACTCAAGGTATGCATTTGGGGCAGTTCATGTACACAGAGCCATTTAGAAGGAGAGAAGACCGTTGAACTCACAAAAGAAGAATATTAAACAAGCCAAAGAAATACTGAGACTATTAGATGCAGTAAAGTTACCTGAAAAAGTAGCCATCATACACATTAAAGCACACCACGTTTCATATTAAGCTAATTTCCCCAAGTCAAGTCTGTTCCTTCCATGACGGTAATTGCTGAGTGATCTCTCCCTGTCCTTCTCTCAGCCCATGAGCTTTTTGTTATATTTTTTCCTCCTTTGTCCCATAGAGGGGTGGAAGTGATAGAGCAGCTATGGTGGGCATCTGACATCCAGCCAGGGTCAACCCATCACAAGCTGGCACAGGTTTTAGAAAGGTAGGTCTATGGCAACTCTTCAAATATTTGACATCCTTTTTCAGGAAAATCAGAACTACCTAATCTTCTGTGTTGCATTAAAGACTATGACATAAATGCCTTTAAAATAAACTGTTTTCTAGTTGCATTTACTCCACTGAAACTCACAGATTTTTATTCCCTTAGTTGGTCTTCCAAGAAGAGCTAGATAGTAACAAACCTGAGATTGTGATTAATGCCACTAATGCCTAACATTCTTCAAAAACGTCATTGCAAGCTTCATGTAGGCCACACCTATGGAGATGTAATTGTATAAAGCTATTCTAGGGAAGGGCTAGTAAAATTATGTGCTTTAAAAAAGTTAGATGTGCTCAGATATTCAGAGTTATTTGTTTTTGTATAGCTCTGCATAATATTTAATTCCAAATAAGGAAGGTACTACGGAACTATCCTCTGAGTAGTAATAGCCTGTTTGGTTTTCTCCTATTTCTTAGAGTGGTTATAGACCTCATAGCACTGTATTTAAATGTGTGGGTTTTACTTTTCTGTACTTTGAAGCAATCAAATGAATGAAAATTAAAAGCAGCTTTGTTTTACTAGCTTTTGGAAGCTTTAGTAATATCATTAGAAGTGCATAAGTTTTATTTTTTAGTCATAAACTAAAGAGATGTTTCTTGCTCCCTGCATCCATTGAAACTTGGATAATTCTAAGAAAGCTGTATTATACACTCTGTAAGAAAATGGCATTATAATGTATTTCTTCATTTCAGAAGGTGTACTGGATGCATTAATTCCTTGTAATCTTCCTAAATTACACAGAGATATTCCTGAATTAAATAGAACTGATAAATATTGACAGGCATGTCAGAGAAATTGTTACTGGGGTTTTGACCAAAGAGATAGAGTTTCTTCACATGCAAACCTGTCCAAGACAACAGTGTTTCATTTCTGTAGGTGCCAACTCTGCCAACAATTTTGAATGGCATAAATAGGGACATTACTAGTGGGATTTGGGTCTGAATAACCATGCCATGAGAATGGGTTTATCTCAGTTGTCTTGGTTTTGAAAAACAGTTGTCTGCCAGGGAAAGCTAGAGCTTCCCTTGGAATGGAGAATGTCACCCCCTTCCCTCCAAATTATTATAATTTTGCAATTAGGGGCTTTCAGGCAAAGACATGGGAACAGGAGTAACAGTTCTTTAATAGGAATAAAAAAAAGGAAAAAAAATACATATGTAGCAGTACAAAGACAAGCAAGCAAGCAAAACAAAAAGTCCTGGAGAACCCTGACAGGATCAGGGATATGACCCGACACCCTCTTGGTAAGGGTGTTGGTAGCAGTCCAAATGAGTGCTTCTGGAGTAACAGATGTGGTTCTGTGGAGCCTAGATGGTCCGGTAGAAAGGTCCAGTGGCAGCGAGATGGGTCCAGTCTTCCTCTGGCGGAAATACCGATGTCAGGTATTTCTGAGTCTCAGTTTTTATCTAGGTAAGAACGGTTGGCTCCCCCCACACTGGGTGGAGCATCTCACAGTGGGATGATGTAATGTGTCATGTCATTGGTGAGCCTTAATGGCCCATTAGCAGAAGATATCTCCCTGGAGGATGGACGGGTGGTGAAGGAGATAAGAAACACTGCCACACCTGGTTTTAACAACTGCCCCATTATCAGAAGTCATCCGCCCCCCTCCCCCCTGGAGTTACAAGAGATAAAGAAATATCTGCTTTTTCAACAGATGAAATAGAATACAAATATTTTGTTTACCTAACCCAAGACACCCAGTGTACATTTGTTTATGACTAGCTGGGTGCATGTCCAAGTTTGGTTATAAGCCCCAAAATTATATGGATTTAGTTATATTTTTTCTTGTTGTTCACTTGGATTTTTGATTTTTATTTGATGCAGCTGTAGAAAGCTTGTATTTATAGTTTTTAACCACCTGTATCCATTTAGGTTGACAGTTTTTACCCATGAGTATGACATTGACTTGCAGCATGAGGAAAATGGGATTGGTGCAGGGTAATCAAGGATTGCAAGTTTGCAACTGCTAACTTTTGCTAGTTGTACCTTTAAATAGATAACTTAAAACATTCTAATCTAGCACAGAGATCTGTCTTTTTCCAGACTCAATACCTGCATCATTGTCATCACTTAGATGAACAGTTTGAAATATCTTCCGCTTATCAGTTCATTCAGACTGAACTTGCCAAACTGTAACTGTAAAAACTAGTCTCACATATAAGTAAGAAACATCACACTTGTACATATGACCATTTAAACTCAGGCTTAGGATGGTTTTTGGTATAGAACTCTTCTTAGATCTATCTTTGCTCTAGATAGATCTAGATCTATCTATCTATACCTATGTGAATACCTGTGCATCCCATTCCCATGGCTTGTCATGTTCAACAGTTTAGTGTTCCCTTTTTGCTGAAGTAATTCTCATTGATGCTCAGATCAATGCAATTCTTAACTTCTTCAATCACACAAAAGGATAGAAATAGGGATTGTACTCAACTTTTTAGGCATCACTTAACTGACAGAAAAGTTGATGCATTTTTGTTTGTTTGTTTCATATTTTCCCAGAAAATGTCAGTACTGTGTAGACTGCAAAGTCACGCACCTGTCCATAGATTTCACAAGTTTGCCACTCTATTATAAAGTTAGTCTATTCTTTAAAATAATTTTGTGGAAATGGAAATAGTGGCGTTCACTCAGTGCAATAACTTTTTTCTGCATATAATCCATTTGCTATTACCTGTGATGATAAAGTATCTATCCATAAAACTTTCCTCCCTGCTACCCATGTATGGTAATTATTTTCAGGAGCAACCTCTATGGCTAGACCTCAAGTTTTTAATATCAGCCTTTGATTGCATGACAATATCTTATCTTTTACCATAGGATATGCATCCTGGCTGTGAATGGCTGCTAAATTCTGGAGTCTGTAAAAACCAATCTTTTTTTTTGGCCATCCTGACTACTTCTGCTTTTTCTGGAACTGAGTTCCTACTGTAAAACAATTGAAAGACCTAACACTTAAGTTCCTAAAGAAACCATTAATGTGCTTCTTCTCATATGAAGGGATATTTGTTGAATAGTTTGGCTCAGTCTGGGATATAGTGCTGCTTTCATGTTGATACTGAAATTATTTTTCTGGTTTTGCAGTAGGTGACTACTTTCAGGAAAACTAGAAAAAAATTACACAGACGGATCCTTTTGTAATTATGCATATCATAAATTTATGTCATACTTAGAATCATATTATCATAGAATATCCTGAGGTGGAAGGGAAGCACAAGAGTTATAGAGTTCAACTCAAACCCTATGCAAGAGTCACACCATGTGTCCCGGAGCATTGTCCAAATGCTTCTTGAACTAGACAGGCTTTGTGCTGTGACCACTTTTCTGGGGAGCCTGTTCCAGTGCCCAATCACCCCCAGGGTGAAGAACCTTTTCCTTATCTCCAACTTAAACCTCCCCTAACAAAACTTCACACCATTCCCCCACGTTCTGTCACAGGTCATCACAGAGAAGAGATCAGTGCCTGCCTTTCCTTTTCCCCTTAGAAGGAAATTGTAACTGCAGTGAGGCCCCCAGTCTCCTCTTGGCTGAGCAGATGCAGTGACCTCAGCCACTCTGTATGGCTTCCCCTCAAGGCCCTTCACCTTTTCTGTAGCCCCCCTTTGGACACTCTCTAACAGCTTAATGTCTTTTTTATATTGCGACACCCAAAACTGCCCTCAGCACTCGAGATGAGGCCACCCCATTGCCAAGCAGAGCAGAACAATCCCCTCCCTTGCCCAGCTGTGATGCTGTGCCTGATGCACCCCAGGACAGGGTTGGCCCTCCTGGCTGCCAGGGCACTGCTGACTCATGTTCGACTTGCCATCAAGCCTCCCTCAGGTCCCTCTCCACAGTGCTGCTCTCCAGTATCTCATTCCCCAGGCTGTTTGCACATCCAGGAGTGCTCCATTTTAGGTACAGAATCTGGTACTTTCTCTGGTTAGACTTCATATGATTGGTGATTGCACAACCGTATAAATTTGTCCAGGCCTCCCTTTGGGCTCTCTCTGCTTTTGAGGCAGTCAACAGGTCCTCCCAAATTAGTAGCATCACCAAACTTACTTAGTATAACTTCAAGACCTTCTTCAAGTGTTACTCTGCAGAAAAAATACTGTACAAAACACTTTTTAACCAGTATTTGTTCCCCTCTCAAAATTACATACTATTATCTGCCTGCTTTTGCTTTCTATTTTTCATGGTCAGGGGGTGGAAATTAAACTGATTACTACTGATATGATTTTGCTGTATTTGTAAGACAACTGTTTGAAGAAAACCCTGATGCCAAAGTGAAGAAATCCATTAACTCTGTGAAGTGAAATTCTGGGAGGTCACAGTAGTAATTTTAATGCAGAAATAAAAAGAAGAGTATTATTTTCTTACTGAAATACCATGTCTCAGATACCTATGGTCTTTGGAGGTCTTCTGTTATTTTTTTAAGCCTCACAACCTTATGCTTTATTTGCTGTATGTTGTATATTCACTTTCACTTATACAGATGTCACTTTATAAAGGCATAGTGTGTGTCAACTTTTATAACTTCATAGCATAGGAAGTTCAGTGTTGGCATATGCAAAGGAGTGCTCTCATGGTGTTTATCTCTGATTATATCTGTTTGCAAATTTTACTTTACTCTGACTGGTTTTTCCACATATTACTTACTTACATTTGTCTGACTGGTAAAGATAAAGGCCTGGCATCATGTGCCCAAAGATGATTTTAGGATACATCAAAAGTAAAAAAGTGGTAAAGTAGAAATAGCAACCAAATTCAATTTAATTTTAAGAAGAAAATATACCTGGACCAAGTTATTCTATAGACCTTCCTCAGCTTCATTTATAGAAACATAGAGTCAATATGCTTTGAAAAGATCTCTAAGATCATCAAATCCATCTGTTAACCCAGCATTCCATGTTCACTACTTAGCCATGTCCTTAGGCACCATGTCTAAAATACCTCCAGAGGCGATTTCACCACTTCTATGGGCGACCTGTTCTTACATTTGAAAACCCTTTCAGGGAAAAAGTTTTTCCTTATACAAAGTCCAAACCTCACCTGGCACAGCTTGAGGCTGTTTCCTGTTATCCTATTGCTTGCTGCCTGGAAAAAGAGGCCAAATCTCCCCTGGCTACCATGTCCTTTTGAGTAGTTGTAGAGAGCAAAAAGGTCTCTCTTGCGGTGTGCCCTCCTAGGGCCTGCCAGTCTCCAGGAGGCCTCTCCCCTCCTTCCAGAGACTTCGGAGAGACTCGGTTGGAGCAGGCCTGGGAAATCCCCCACCCCTCAAATTTGATTTGTTTTGTATGTACCTTCCCCTTTACCCCCACTGGTTTCCCGAACTGTAACCACACCTTTCCCCTGTCCCTTTTAACCCACTGCACAGCCCTGTCAGCTGCCTTTGGTCAGGAGCTGTTGCAGAGTGCAAATGAACTCCGCTCTGTTGCACCCTCACCGAGCCTCCTTCTTCACTCTCTCGTCATCGCCTCGCCTCCAGCGCTCTGTCGTCGTATGGCCTAACCCACCGGGGGAGAGTTGCCGGTCTGCCTGCAACTCTCTAACCGAGGCTGGGACGGTTCCCTGCCAGGGCTGCCAGGTCAGCTGGGAAACCATTCCCCAGCGAATCAGGGAACACGCCTCAGGTCTCCCCTAAGCCTCCTTTCCTCCAGGCTAAACAATCCCAGCTCCTTCAGCTGCTCCTCATAAAACTTGTGCTCCAAACCCCTGACCAGCTCTGTTGCCCTTCTCTGGACTCACTTCAGCACCTCAGTGTCCTTGTCACAAAGGGCCCAGAACTGGACACACAACTTGAGGTGTGGCCTCACCAGTGCCGAGTACAGGGGGAGAACTGCCACTCTGGTCCTGCTGGCCAGGAGGTAGGCCAGGAGTGGATTCACCTGCCACCCCAAGAAGCAATCTGATTACATTCTCCCCCCATCTGTTAGGTACTCTCCTTCTTCAGGGCGTTGGGAGGTTGAAGGATCCTTCCCTTCCTGTGATGCAGCCAGCTGGTGCACTTATCTTAGGGGTGATAGCATGGCTCCACCAGTCAATCTCCTCTTCAGAAGAGCATCCAGATCGTGATGCCTCTTAGCCATTCTGCCTCCTCTCTTAGCTCTGACGTGAGGCTGAGCAGCATGTTTACTGGCTGAGCTAGGGGCACCTCACAGAAGTGTTGTCTCTAGTGCCATCTAATACTGGTAACAAACTCTGGCTCTCCCCAAAGCCTGACATCCAGATGGATGCATGGGTTTGTGAGAGCTCTGTCTAGGTTCTGCACATCCTTTCTGGTGCATGCAGAGGGAAGGGATTCGTGCAGGCATCTGGCTGCTGCCACTCCCAGTCCTTCTGTTTGGGATTGGATCTGCCCCTCATCAGAGTCCCAGCAGTCCTTACTTAAGGACTTCTCTCTGCACTGAGGTTGAATTTTTGCCAGTTTACCTAAACTCCCTATGATGCTTGACTGCTCCAGAGCTTGACTGCCAGAGCAGTTCACCTCACAGATTGCAGATTTCATCTGCAATACCTAATTTTGGTAGAAAAAAGATTCTGGGATAATATGGTACTTCATTGCTTCTTAGCAGCAGACATTGCAGGTCTGATGTGAAATTTGCTGGGTACATTGGTTTGTGCTGCTGTGTGTCCCTGGAAGTGGAGGGGAGTAGTGTAGCAGCCTGTTGCAAGGTGAACTGGAAAATTGAATGAAGGGCTTTTATCTGTTTCACATCTTCCATTATTTTGAATTATATCATAGAACTATGTGCAATATTCTGTTGGAGGCATCCAACTGTAGTCTTGGATTTACCGCACCTGGAAATGAGCTATAGTTATTACTAAAAGTTTCTTTTTCTGATTTCTGTAGCTTCAACTAATACAAGTGTTGGGGGTTAGGTTTCTTTTCTTTTTCACCTATAGAATTTTTTCCCAAGGGTTGCTTGGCAGCTAATTGCTGGTACTTATCAGTGCTCAGCTGAAACAAAAAAAGATGGACCCTGGCATTTGGCTACACCCTTTGTCTCTGCGAGTTTCTCTCGAGGGGGGGAGAAAGATGGTGCTGGAGGGCAGCTTCACTTTTGGTGTGGTCTGCATCAGGAGAAGAGGGGGCTGCCGTTGCTGCGTGGGTTTCTCACTGGCACCACCGGGATTTGATCCTGAAGAGAGCTACTATCATCTGCTCGTGTGCCCAGGAAGATTCTGATTCCTCCTTTTCTGCCCTGCTGGAGCTGGCTCAGCCCTGTCCCACTGCCTTGGCGCTGCTTTAGAGCTGCTCTGCACCGCGGGCCCGCACTGGCCTCCCTGCCAAACACCCCTGCCCTCCAGTGACCACCGACGGAGCTCCGAACTTCATCCGATCCACCAGCCCGCGATACCCCACCGTTCCAGCTTGGTACCTTTTTTTTTTTAGAGTCCCCAGAGACCAGACTGCCCTGGGTTTTGTAGGACCAAGCTCCGTCAAGGTCCCTGGTTCTGTTTTCGCTATTAATTGCTGTAGTTGTCATTAATTGTTTGCCTTGTTATACCTATTATTAAAGAACTGTTATTCCTATCCCCATATCTCTGCCTGAGAGCCGTTTTAATTTTTTTTTCTAGATTATAATAATGTGGGGGAAGGGAATTTGAATTATCCATCCCAAGAGAGGCCCTGCCTCTATTTAGCAGATACCTGTCTTCTTTCAAAACCAAGACAGATTCTGGCGCCCAACGTGGGGCTCGAGGGCATTGAGAGAAAAAGGAATAACAGTTCTTAAGTGACCTGATTTCTTGTGCACTGGATATAGAAACCTCGATAGGTAACGCCATGTGGTCTAACTTATCCTGGTTCGGGTGGCATGTGGTTGTGGCTTTATTTTGCCCATTTGCAGGCCCTTACCTAAACATGGGCCCTATAACAAAAGCTACTGTGGCTGTTATCCAGTTTGTTTTATGGGCTGATAAGGTGAGGAATTCACTGATTTTTAACTTGCTCTGGACAGGAGGCACGTGGATACGTGGCTACCACATACTAAGTGGGTGTATTTGGGGTTACTTTAAGAATGGTACTTTCTGTGAGGAAATGACAGTGGGGGAAGTTTTCCAGACTTTTAGCCAGTTCCTTATGCCTGCTCTACCAGCTTTTGAAGAGTTCAAATTTCCTCTAGAAACTAACCAAATGTTGCTGATGATCCTAGCTTACTTAGCTTTCAAAGATAAGGTGAGGTCAATTTGGAGCACTGCACAGACTAGGGATATTGCTGTAGGGCCTGATACTGTCCCAGAGGCTAGAGATATTGCTGTAAGGCCTGACACTGCCCCAGAGGCTAGAGATACTGCTGTGGGGCCTGATACTGCCCCAGAGGCTGGGAATGCTGCCATAGAGCCTGGGGCCAATGCCCCAGAGACTGGGGATGCTGGCCCACTGCCTGACCCTGCCCTGCAGCCCACCCCAGATATGAACCACCCCGATTGGGTGGGGATTCTAGTGAAAGAGATACATGAGATGGCCAGGTGCTGAAAGAATACACTTCCCCAGCTGGTGGGAAGCCCTCCCCTTGCCCTGAAAAGGGAGAATCTGATGGTGCAGCAGTGGAACCCACAGAGGTTACAACCGTCCAGGTTCCAGCTGAACCACAAGACCAGTCACAACCAGCTGCAGTTGCCCCTGTAGAAACAAAGAAGTATAAGATGAAATCAGAGCACCCAGGTAATAAGGATAAGAAAGGAGGGCCCTCACAGTCCACAGGAGAGCCAGAGGTTGAGATTATCACTGAGTCCCTGACATATGAAAGTCTACGTAATCTGCAAAAAGATATTGCACAACGGGGACGTGAGGCTTATACAACTTGGTTACTTCGGGTTTGGGACCTTATAGGTACAGGCGTGCAACTGGATGGTGGTGAGGCAAGGAATTTGGGACCCTTGACCCAGGACTCAGGGGTGAATCAAGTATTTGTAGAGGGAGCAAGGGCCCCTTCCCCTCTGGGAGCGACTTCTAATGAGTGTAACGGAGAGGTTTGTCCACAGAGACAGAATGCAGGAGCACCATCATAGAAGTCATTGGAAAACCCTTGAAGAAGGGATCCAACAGCTGAGGGAAGTGGCAATATTAGAGGTACTCTTTGGGAGGAGTGGACAGCATGACAATGACCCTGACAAGGTCAGGTGCACAGGGCAGATGTTGTGGAACCTGGCAAGTAAAGGGCCATCTCAATACACCACCTTCATTGCAATGATCAATCCTGATAGCAACCGAGAGACAGTGGGTTCTGTCAACAACAGGCTCAGAAATTATGAGAGCATGATCAGTGGCCCAATGCAGGCTCAGGTCTCTGCTGTGATTAAGGAACTCAGAGAGGAGATGAGTGAGATGAGGGAGGAGATGAGGAGGAACAGTTCCCATGCGGCACCGGTGCGAGTCACAGGCCCCAGAGCCAGAGCCCAACGCCCTCCAGCTAGAGAGAGAGGGTACACCCCAAGGGCTGACCTGTGGTTTTTCTTGCGTGACCATGGGGAAGACATGGGAAGGTGGGATGGAAAACCCACTTCTGCCCTGGCAGCACGGGTGCGTGAGCTCAAAGAGAGAAACACTCACCGAGGGGGTCCTGCTAAAATGAAGGTAGCCTCAACCTCCCATGACCGAGCCACCAGGTATTATAGAAGTGAAGATGATATGTCAGATCCCCTTGAAGGAACCTCTACGATGTATGCCCAGGAAGGGAATAATAACCAGTGCTAGAGGGGCCCTGCCTCTAGCCAGGAAGAGGCACGGGAAAACCGAGTCTTTTGGACTGTGTGGATTCGATGGCCTGGCACATCAGAGCCACAGAAATATGAAGCTTTGGTAGATACTGGTGCACAGTGTACCCTGATGCCATTGGGACATGTGGGGGCAGAACCTATTTCCATTGCTGGAGTGACAAGGGGATCACAGCAACTGACTCTGGTGGAAGCCGAGGTGAGCCTGACCAGGAATGAGTGGCAGAAACATCTGATTGCAACCGGCCCAAAGGCCCCGTGTATCCTGGGCATTGACTTCCTCAGGAGTGGGTATTACAAAGACCCTAAGGGACTCAGATGGGCTTTTGGAATAGCTGCTGTGGAGGCAGAGGGCATCAAGAAATTGAACACCTTGCCTGGACTGTCAGAGAACCCATCTGCAGTAGGACACCTGAAGGTAGAAGAACAACGAGTGCCAGTTGCAACCTCAACGGTGCACCGCCGGCAGTATCAGACCAATCGAGATGCTGTGATCCCCATCCACAAGATGATCCGGGAGCTGGAGAGCCAAGGGGTGGTCAGCAAAACCCACTCACCCTTCAACAGCCCCATCTGGCCTGTGCGCAAGTCTGATGGAGAATGGAGACTGACTGTGGACTATCGTGCATTGAATGAAGTGACACCACCACTGAGCGCTGCTGTGCCGGACATGCTGGAACTCCAGTACGAGCTGGAGTCCAAGGCAGCGAAGTGGTACGCCACTATTGACATTGCTAATGCGTTTTTCTCCATTCCTCTGGCTGCAGAGTGCAGGCCTCAGTTTGCGTTCACATGGAGGGGTGTGCAGTACACCTGGAACCGACTGCCCCAGGGGTGGAAGCACAGTCCCACCATCTGCCATGGACTGATCCAGGCTGCACTGGAAAAGGGAGAGGCTCCAGAACATCTGCAGTACATTGATGACATCATTGTGTGGGGGAACACGGCAATGGAAGTGTTTGAGAAAGGGGAGAAGATCATCCAGATTCTCCTGGAAGCCGGCTTTGCCATCAAGAAGAGCAAGGTCAAGGGACCTGCCCGAGAGATCCAGTTCTTAGGGGTAAAGTGGCAAGATGGACGTCGCCAGATACCCACAGAGGTAATCAACAAGATCACCGCAATGTCTCCACCGACCAGCAAGAAGGAAACACAAGCTTTCCTAGGCGCCATAGGCTTTTGGAGAATGCACATTCCCGAGTACAGCCAGATTGTGAGTCCTCTCTACCTGGTTACCCGCAAGAGGAACGATTTCCACTGGGGTCCTGAACAGCAGCAAGCCTTTGCCCTGATCAAGCAGGAGATCGCTCATGCGGTAGCCCTTGGCCCAGTGAGAACGGGACCGGAAGTAAAGAACGTGCTCTACTCAGCAGCCGGGAACAATGGCCTGTCCTGGAGCCTTTGGCAGAAAGTGCCGGGTGAGACTCGAGGCCGACCACTGGGATTCTGGAGCCGAAGCTACAGAGGGTCTGAGGCCAACTACACTCCCACAGAGAAGGAAATCTTGGCCGCCTATGAAGGAGTTCAAGCTGCCTCAGAAGTGATTGGCACGGAAGCACAACTCCTCCTGGCACCCCGACTGCCTGTGCTGGGGTGGATGTTCAAAGGAAAGGTTCCCTCTACCCACCATGCCACCGACGCCACATGGAGCAAATGGATTGCCCTCATCACACAGCGTGCCCGTATTGGAAACCCAAACCGCCCTGGGATTTTGGAAGTTATTACCAACTTGCCGGAAGGTGAAAGCTTTGGTCTCATGGACGAAGAGGAGCAGGAACAAGTGACACGAGCTGAAGAAGCACCACCGTACAACCAACTGCCAGTGGAAGAGACACAGTACGCTCTTTTCACTGATGGTTCCTGTCGCATTGTAGGCATGAACCGGAAGTGGAAGGCAGCCGTGTGGAGCCCCACACGACAGGTTTCACAAGCCACTGAAGGAGAAGGTGGGTCGAGTCAACTTGCTGAACTCAAAGCCATTCAGTTAGCCCTGGACATTGCTGAAAGAGAGAAGTGGCCAAAGCTCTACTTCTACACTGATTCGTGGATGGTGGCCAATGCTCTGTGGGGTTGGCTGGAAAGGTGGAAAAAGGCCAACTGGCAGCGTCGGGGAAAACCAATCTGGGCTGCTGATGAATGGAAGGACACTGCCACTCGGGTAGAGAAGCTGCCTGTGAAAGTCCGCCATGTAGATGCCCACGTCCCCAAGAGCAGAGCTAATGAGGAGCACCGAAAAAATGAGCAAGTAGATCAGGCTGCCAAGATAGAGGTATCAAAGATAGACTTAGACTGGCAGCACAAGGGAGAGCTGTTCCTAGCTTGATGGGCCCATGATGCTTCAGGACATCAAGGCAGAGATGCCACCTATAAGTGGGCACGAGACCGAGGGGTGGATCTAACCATGGACAGTATTTCCCAGGTTATCCATGACTGTGAGACATGCGCTGCCATCAAACGGGCCAAGCGGGTGAAGCCCCTATGGTATGGGGGACGATGGTCTAAATATAAGTATGGGGAAGCCTGGCAGATTGACTACATCACCCTTCCCCAGACCCGCCAAGGCAAGCGCTATGTGCTGATCATGGTAGAAGCCACCACTGGATGGCTGGAGACCTACCCTGTGCCCCATGCTACTGCCCGGAACACCATCCTGGGCCTTGGAGACATGGCACCCCTGAGAGAATTGAGTCGGACTATGGGACCCATTTCAGAACAGCCTTGTGAACACCTGGGCTAGAGAACATGGCATCGAATGGATATATCACATCCCTTATCATGCACCAGCTGCCGGGAAAGTTGAACGATGCAAAGGCCTGCTTAAAACCACCTTGAAGGCACTGGGTGGGGGGTCTTTCAAGAACTGGGAGATTAATTTAGCAAAGGCCACATGGTTAGTGAACACCAGAGGTTCCACCAACCGAACAGGCCCTGCCCAGTCTGAGCCCCTGAGAACAATGAATGGGGATAAGGTTCCAGTGGTACACATGAGAGGTATGCTGGGAAAAACTGTTTGGGTTTATCCTGCCTCCAGCAAAGACAATCCCATCCGTGGGGTTGTCTTCGCTCAGGGACCAGGTTGCACTTGGTGGGTAATGCAGAAAGATGGACAAACCCGATGCATACCTCAAGGAGACCTTGTTTTAGGGTGAACTACCCATGTCACTGTATCCATACCCATATCTGCATGTATATATGTATATAATTAAGGTAGTGCATGTATGTATATAGTTTAGAGGTTTAAATTCAATGTAATATGTTGGTATGGAAAAAAATTCGGGGTGGATTAATGTTGGGGGTTAGATTTCTTTTCTTTTTCACCTATAGATTTTTTTCCCAAGGGTTGCTTGGCAGCTAATTGCTGGTACTTATCAGTGCTCAGCTGAAACAAAAAAAGATGGACACTGGCATTTGGCTACACCCTTTGTCTCTGCGAGTTTCTCTCGAGGGGGGGAAAAAGATGGTGCTGGAGGGCAGCTTCACTTTTGGTGTGGTCTGCATCAGGAGAAGAGGGGGCTGCGTGGGTTTCTCACTGGCACCACCGGGATTTGATCCTGAAGAGAGCTACTATCATCTGCTCGTGTGCCCAGGAAGATTCTGATTCCTCCTTTTCTGCCCTGCTGGAGCTGGCTCAGCCCTGTCCCACTGCCTTGGCGCTGCTTTAGAGCTGCTCTGCACCGCGGGCCCGCACTGGCCTCCCTGCCAAACACCCCTGCCCTCCAGTGACCACCGACGGAGCTCCGAACTTCATCCGATCCACCAGCCCGGGATACCCCGCCGTTCCAGCTTGGTACCTTTTTTTTTTAGAGTCCCCAGAGACCAGACTGCCCTGGGTTTTGTAGGACCAAGCTCCGTCAAGGTCCCTGGTTCTGTTTTCGCTATTAATTGCCGTAGTTGTTGTTGTTTGTTTGCCTTGTTATACCTATTATTAAATGAAATAATTCCCTGTGGCTGCTGGAGATGGTCTTCCAGCGAATCCCGGCTGCCCTGGCTGGGAATTGTTTCAAGTCTGGTTGGGCAGTGGCTAGCGGACCGGCCACTACCTCCTTAGTAGTTCAGAAGCTGCACGAGAGCTGTTAGTGAGGCTTGACGAAGGTAAGAAGAAGGAGGCCTCGTGGCAAGATAGAGTTAATTGTCACATGCACCCCATGGTGCAGGCACTCACGCGTCCCAGGAGAGAGGAGAGCAGGAGGAGGCTCACTGCATATCAGGGACTAGGGGAAGGGGGTGGATACAAGAGGGAAAACCAACCAGGGGAACGGGGAGGGCACATAGACAGCAAATAGGAAACGAGGGGTGGGGCATTCCCAGCCTGCTCCAATCTGGGACCGAGCC
The DNA here is from genome assembly GCA_910950805.1 of Acrocephalus scirpaceus scirpaceus. NCBI lineage: Eukaryota > Metazoa > Chordata > Aves > Passeriformes > Sylviidae > Acrocephalus > Acrocephalus scirpaceus. Next base: position 42,336,003 of record OU383776.1, read on the forward strand.
TCTCCGAACCCTCTGGAATGAGGGGGGGAGGCTTCCTGGAGGGGGGACAGGCACTGGGAGGAGACTAACAGATGATTGACTACATATTGCAACAGAGGGGAACAAAGGGAATTTCCCAGGCAAGAGATTGTACTAAATGGGGAGAAGTACGGGGGGAACATGGGAAGAACCATTATAGAAAAAATGATTATTAACAATAAGTAAGAACTAGAATTAAAGAACTGTTATTCCTATCCCCATATCTCTGCCTGAGAGCCGTTTTAATTTTTTTTTCTAGATTATAATAATTTGGGGGAAGGGAATTTGAATTATCCATCCCAAGAGAGGCCCTGCCTCTCTTTAGCAGATACCTGTCTTCTTTCAAAACCAAGACAACAAGATAAACAGGCTATGTGCCAATTTATATAAATTTCCCTGCTCATAAATCATCAAGTACACAAGAGATTATTGAATCCAAATTGGGAAAGTCAAAGAAATATATTTGAGGTAATTATTCCCCTAAATATTTCTTCATTTGTATATCAACAATTTGAGATGCTTTCTGCTGCAGATTTTGATACCCTAGAGTTAGTTCCACTGGAAAGCCACCAAGGTGGTCAGGGGGTTGTAACATCTGACATAGTAACAACAGCTGAGAGAAGAGTGTTTGTTGATTTGCCTAGAGAAGACTCTAAGGATATAAAGTTGTTTTTGTTTGGGGTTTTTTTGCTTTGTCCTTTTTTTTTTTTTTTACCATGTAGATGAGAAAATACCGGGATGGTTTTCTTACAGAGATTTTTAAATCTTCATCCTTGGAGATATTAAACACTCTGCTGGACAAGTAGAGACCTAACAAGTGCTCTACTGGACAAGAGACCTAACTTGATTAGTCCTGCTTTGAGCAGGAGGTTGATATACAAGATCCTGAAGATTTCTTTTGGCCTAAAATATTTTATGATTCTATTGTTCGTGATTCTAATGATATATTAAGGAACATAGTGACTTTGCTTTTAACAAATGTGGTTCCTAAAGTTTCACAGCTGATCACAAAGTTGAGGTGTCTCATAGTTCAGGGGTTTTTCCCTTGTAACCTGTTAGGTGGCAAAGTTTTAAAAATTATTTCCAATATCTTTTCTAATGTGATGTTCAATCACACCTATGTAGTCTGGCATTAAAGTTTATTTTAGATTATATTTCTAGTATATTACCACTCAGGCAACTTACTAGTAGTGATCAAAAGAAAACCTATCCACATTTAATTCACGTCTAGGCTTAGCCCTGTTGTTCAACCGAAAAACTCCAAGTTCTTCTGCTGAGCTGTGAACTGGCTTGTATTATCAATATTTTTGTCTGCAATGCTTTTCCTTGCAAAGTTTATTCACTTCGTAATCCAAACAGCAAATACCTACCCATAAAAACATGTTGGTACAAAAGAAACAAAAAATGACATTTTGAGGAGCCCAAAAAACACAGCTAAAAAGAAATGGCAGTGCACACTAACGGCCTTTATGGAACTAATAAAAATTATTCATTGGGGAGCTTTTCAAAATTTGGCAATTCCTCTTGCCCCATGTAATTTTTCTCTTTTGTCAACCCTGATGGCAAAAACATTGAAGGGAACCCCCCAAATACTGCATTTTATAGAGAAGAGTTCTCAGTTTGTGTGGTAATGTGAAACAAGGAACTCAAGATAATTAGCTCTGCCTAATAAACATAAAGGGTCAATCTGTTAGTCTAAAACACATTTCTTAGTTTTCTGAACATAAAATGCTTTATTTTAGAAAAAAATACATATGATGGGGAACTAATGAGAATCTGGCAGAACTTAAGACTGTGATTCTGGAAACTGTCTTGGTGGAAAAGCATTAACACAACATAGCAGTGCTGTTTGATTTTAATTACTGGTGGCAACCCTCACAGACAAGACTACAGTGAGAGAAAGAGGTGACAAAGATTCTTAATATCTTCTGAGATGGACAAAGTGGTGGAGGAAGAGAAACTCCAGAAGCCAGATCTATGAAAGCCAAAGAAAGAAAAGGTTTGTAAGAAGCAGTAAGTGTACTGACATATCTGAAGAGAAACAGTACATACACAGTGGCACCTCTTTCCTGGTGTTATCTGTTGGGCAGGCTACAGAGAATTCACACACTTTCCCTGCCTACCCAGCAGGTGGCATCCAGAAGACACAAATCACATCAAATTTCTAGTTTCTTCCTGTAAACCATAACTAAGAAACTTCTTCTTTGATGTTTTGTCTTCACCTACTTCCCTGGGGAGAGATGAAAACAGTCTTGTGACCAGAACTTTTGACTGCTTAATGTGTGACCTCTTCCCTGTATCATAGCAGTCAGCAAAAAGAAAAAATATCCTCTCTGAGCTAAGACTGACATTGTGTAAATGAGTAATCTAATCTAATAACTTGAACAGGTAGTAGTATAGAAAAAAATGCTTCCTCCCAAAGTATTGTTGGGATCAAAAATGTAGAGTACTGCCCAGAGGCTTCAAAACCATTAATGGTGTAGGATACATGAAGACTTTGTTATGGTTACCTAGGATAGTTTGCCTTTACTATCTTGAGTAGTCTTCAGAAGAATAATTTCTGCTCTTTTGGAAACATGAAAAAGGGTTCTAAGTCAACCATGCTAAAATGTTTGATTAGGTAATTTCAATACTTGAGTGACATAATCCCCTATTTACTCCATTAAACCTATTTTACTCAGAAAATTAAAATCTACTGGAAAGCAGTTTCTGTCATGAGCTTTACTCTCTGAATTCCATTCTATGTGAAGATTTTACAGCCCATTTATGCAAAACTTTAGTCCATAAGCCACTTCTTAATTTTTAACTCTGAAAAATATTGCTTGTTAGTCATTTCTATGCCACTGCTATGATTGATTCTCAATGCTGTGTATTTCTATTTTTTTTTAATGGAATTATGCTTGCTTTTAAATTTTATTGTTAATGCTGTGTCGTTTTTAGCAAAATGGGCACAAATTTTGTATGCATATGAAGCATGTTATTCACAGAGTTGCTGGTTGCCAGGCTGTTATTTAGTTGAGGTACTTTGGTAAGAGGAGCCAGCTAACAGAGGAAGAGTTCAGAGGCAGCCAGCAAAGGCGAAAGTTTGCAGAGCAGGCAGCATGGAATGAGGCTCAGCAGCTTGGCACGTGTGTCCTTGGCAGTGTCACTGCACCACAGAGCAGCCCTCAACAGCTGCTGGGGTACCTGTCCCTGTGGCACTTGAGCTGTTTTCCAGTCAGAGCTCTGTTGGGTGCATGCTGCCTTCCAAGAGAGCCTTAGGCTCTTGCTGGGAATGGAGCAGTGGGGAAAGGCTTCCTATGCTGCAGGAAATGTGCCTTTGTTGAGAAGTAGTGTTGTCAAATGAAGAAGCTGTGGAAAGAGGTCCATAGACTGTGCAGCAGCAGAGATGATGGAGAAAAGATCAGGCATATCTTTTCCAAGATTCTGGCTTCAAGAACTTGAACTTAAAAGTGTCCTGAAGGCAGCACAGGTAGGGTCTGGTTTGGGAGATAGACAGTCCCATTATGGCAAGTGTTGGAAGTTTGTAAGTTCAGGCGTTAGGAGAATGGCTTCTGCTCTATCTGTAGAATTGCTAATAAGGAGTAGGTGCAGTGCTTTTGTAGCTGTCAAGGATTGACAGTTCTGTCAAATGAAGCCTCTAACTGGGCTGAGCTTGAGCCTTGCAACAGCATCGGGATGAAGCAGCAACTTACAGAAGTGTGAGACTCTCTATGATGATCCCTTTATGACACTTAAGAGGTGAATAAACAGAAAAGGATCTGGTTTAGTTTAGCTGGGGTAAAGTGAGACTCGCTGAAGCCCTAAATTGAAGAAAAGGAAAACAAGGATCACAAGTGTCAGGGCAACCACGAGAAATGCAGATCTTCCCTAGTGATGATGTGCATCTGTGGAAATCAAAGCTTGAACATCAAAGGATTCAAATCACTGTGGGCACCAATGCTGACAAGAAAAGTACAAAAATCTGGGCCATTGAACACAAAATTCTCAGAAAGATTCTCAGGGAAACACTCTGGACAATGGAGAACTGATTGATCTATTACAGCAATCAAATGCAGGAGACATGCTTGCAGTTCCTGGGCAGAAATCAGAATACATGACAGATGATTTCATGTTTCTCCTGGATGGGATTATTTCTGCAGAGGAAGTGTTACTCTCTGTTCCATGTCAAGGACTTGCTGGAGTGGATGGAGCTCTGCCTGGAGATAGATGAGGACCCAACTGAGATTATGGATCTGGATTGAAGGCAGGGCAGGGACGGGTGACCTTATAGAAAGGGCCTACTACAGGCTGCCTGACCAGGAACACTGAGCAGATGCGTCCCTCTGTAGATAGACAGGAGCAGCCTCACATTCACAAGTCTGGTCCACAGAGGGGACTTGAACCCCCCTGACTGCTGTTCAAGGGAGAATACAGCAGGACATAAGCAATCTGCAATGTTTCTGGAATGCGGTGATAACAGCTTCCTTCTCCAAGTGATAAGAGAAGCCAACAGGGAAAAGTGCTATCTTGGACCTTGTTCTCACCAACAAGTAGAGGCTGGTGGGCAATGGGAAGCCCAAGGGCAGCCTGGGCTACAGTGACCATGAAATGGTGGATTTGAGATCTTTGGAGCAATGAGGAGGGCACACAGCAAGCTCACTACCCTGGATTTCAGAGGAGCACACTGGCCTCCTCAGGGATTCACTTAGTTGAGTACCATGGGATAACTCCCTGCAGGGATGAGAGGCCAAAGAAAGCTGATTGGTATTTGAGGATCACCTTCTCCAAGCTCAGGACCGATGCATCCCAGTAAAGAGGAAGTAAGGCAAAAATATCAAGAGGCCTATGTGGATGAATGAAGAGCTCCTAGACAAACTCAAAAAAGGAAGTACACAGAGGGTGGAAGAAAGGACAGCAGCCAGGGAAAAATACAAAGGTACCGTCTGAGCAGCCAGGAATAAGGTTAAGAAAGCTAAATCCCTGATAGAATTAAAACTCACCAAGGACATCAAGGGCAACAAGAAAATTTACTGTAGGTACATTGGTGATTAAAGGAAGACTAGGGACAATATGGGCCCTTTCTGGAAGGAAGCAGGAGACCTGGTTACCAGAAATATGGGGAAAACTGAGCTACTCCATGAATTTTTTGACTCAGTCTCCCCTGGTGAGTGCTTCAGCCACATTACCCAAATTGCAGTAGTCACAGAAAGTAAAGGGACTGGAGAACCAGCTGCTGTAGGAGAGGACCAGTTTTGAGACCATCTAAGAAACCTGAAGGTGCACAAGTTCGTGGGACTTGGTAACATCCATGAATCCTGAAGGAACTGGCAGAGGGTGTAGCTAAGACACTGTCTTAGTTATTTGAGAAGGTGTGGAAATCTGGTGATGTCCCTGGAAAAGGGAAAACATAACCCACATTTTAAAAAGGGTATGTAAGAATGGAATGGGGAAGTACAGGCTGGTACGTCTCACCTATGTGTCTGGACCCATCATAGGTTAGATACTCCTGAAAAATACGGAGGTGCACAAGAAAATAAGTAGGCAATTGTTGATGACTAATGTGCCTTCACTAAGTAGATAATGCCAAACAAAATTGGTGGCCTTCTACATTTGGGTAACAGCAGTGAGAGGATGAGGGGAAATGGCTGCAAGCTGAGAGAGAGTAGGTTTAGATTAGATATTAGGGAGAAATTTTTGTTGTGAGGGTGGTGAGTCACTTTGGGAACAGGTTGCCCAAAGAAGCTGTGGATACCTGGAAGTTGCCCTCACAAGGCCAGGTTGGATGGAGCTTTGATGGGCCTAATGTAGCAGAAAGTATTCCTGGCTGTGTCAGGGGGGTTGGATCTAGGTGATCTTTAAGGTCCCTTCCAGCTCAGGCCATTCTATGATTCTTTAAATAAGGGACCCCTAAGGAATTGTGTACCTTTCCCTTTCTCAGAAAACAACTTATATTTGCACATATTCCATGGATATTTTTTTCATAAAAGGCATTCCTCAACTTCCCTTGTGTGACATAATTTAATTGACATTTTAAGTAGGCCATCCCTCTGTAGCTGGGAACAATTTTGGTGTCTCCACCCTGCCCAGAAGGCAGAGCTGAGAAATTGTTTTGTTTATAAGGTCATAAACTGATTACTTTTAAAACCTCCAGAACATGTTACATAATTTTTTCTTTCTTCAGAAAAGAGCTCATCAGAAAGTCAGTTTACATGATCTGCTGGCACACTGCCTGTAGAATAAATATTATCTACTACCTTTTCTTGGTAGTAGCTCTAAAGCCACAAAATGCTCCGGAGTCCTCTGGGTTTTAAATTTACTTCATTATTTTAGACATGCATGATACACAAGAGAGAAATAATCCTTCATCTTGAGTTTCTGCCTTTGGTGAACAGAAGAGAGAGAGAGAGAAATTTAAGTGGAGTCAGCATGACTTAACATTTACATACCAAATGTGCTCTGACGAGCTGTACCTGTAAATGCTTCAGCCTTGGGAGAAGGAAGTTTCCTCCAGTGTTCGTTACAGAAAACATGCAAAAATATTGAGGGAAAATGTATTTCTTTTACATTACAAGGCTGAAAGAGGCAGAAGAAATGTTACAGAAAATGAGCGCTATTCATGAGAAATACTCAATTGTAACCACTCAAGGATCTGTCATGCATTTTGCAATGGCAAGTCTGCCATAGACTGATCCTGTATCAGTTTTTCTTTGGAGTATTTTTAGCAGGTTTGCTTAGTATATCTTCGAAGAAAATAGCATTTTGCATTACCCATGTTTTAAATGCCCCAAGACAGCATCTTATTAAATTGTACTAAAATTTCCATGCTTACAAACTAATATATTTTTCAGAAAAAAAAAAAAGGTTTAAAAGATTTCCTAGAAGATCAGATTAGTATGAACTTTATGAATTTATCCTACAATGTAAACCAGACTACTTCACTCTATACCTCATGTAAGCATTCATTCTATTTGTATGTACATTATGAGAAACTAATACAGCTTAATCTGTAATACAGGTTAATCTAATACAGCTAATACAGCTAATACATCTTAATCTGACTCTCCACACAATATACATCAATGCTTGTTGAAGTCTTTTTGAGCTTCTGAAAGTCCTGTCTGGCTTTATGCTGTGCCTTGAAACCCTAAAGCAAAGAGAAGGATTTAGAGATATGGAATAGAATTCTGCCTCCAGTGCCCTTCTGACTTGGGTTTAGGTACTGTGCAACAGGCTTGGATTAAAGACATCTGTCAAAGTTTAGACATCTGAGGTTTACAGTGGTATCTATAAACAAGGGAGAAAGATAGTTTTCTAGAGTTTAGACTTTAAAATATTGATATGTAGGACCACAATTAATATTTTTCCAAGATGAAGTATCCACTAAACCGTGCAGGTTTTAACATTTGCTATTTGCTGACCTGAATCCAGGAAAGTATACTCAGTACTTCAATCTTAGTGGTACTTAAGGTTGTATTTCTAGGCATGCTTAAATGCAACTTCTCCTTCCGTTGAAAAATTGATTTATGGAATGTGCTCAAATTGCTTTTGGAAATAGAATGTTATTCATAATGCTGTTTGTTTTATAGGCTTGTATTTTGCCTACTGAAAGTTATACACTTCCTAAACTTTATTTGTAATTTTCTTTATTTGATTTTCACTGACTATTCACTCCACTCAAGAGCAATGCCTTGTTAAACTGGATGTGCCATTGACTGAAGACATTGTGTGATTTATGTGGCACGACTGAGATGAAGTGCACAGAAAGAAATTCAGAAGGATGGGATTGGTAGTCCTATCTTCAATAAATTAGGTAACACAAGAAACTGGATATACTTGAAAGATCCTTCTGTGGTTTTCAACCCATTGTTTTAAAAGTAGATTTTTCATAGTGACAGTGTCTCATTTCATTGGATGTATTTCTGAACAATTTCAAAGACACCAGCTCAGCTCTGTCTGTAAGTAGTTTCCTAAAACCCATTTCTCTCTTTCCTCAGCCTACATAAAAGGATCTTGCCAAACACCTCAATGGGGCAGTTCAAAACTCCTCTCCCACCTCCATAGAAGCAATGCAAATGAGTACATGGAGTACTTCTCCCTTCTTCCCACGCTTACCTGATCCTTGTCCCAAACCCAGACCATGTCAGTATTTGTGCCGTTGTTTGATGAGACATGCTATAGTAATCTCTACACACAAAAAACCCTTCCTCTAGCAGTGAGATGGGCATGGCTGTCAATCTGAAAATGATCTATTTGTTACCACTAATACACTGAAGTTAAAGGAGATGCAAGAGATTACCTAGATCAATCCTCCCGCTCAGAGAAGGCTCAAAGACTTTTTTACTGGTTTTATGCAGTATGTGTCTTCTGATTATTGTTTTAATCCTTGTAATGTGTTCCTAGTGAATGTTATAAAATGTGTATTCACTTTGAAGTTCCAAGGGCTTTTATCTTAGAAGCATAAAAAAATCTGTTTCTTTTATCTGTGTCATATGTATGACCTAGATGTGGGATTATTGATACAGTATGGACTAGATAATCATGACATAGAAAATGGTAGTTTCATATGTAAAGTTCTTTGGAACTCAGGTTTATCCAGAATGGGGACACGATGATTAGGAACCCTTTCCTATGGAGCAACATGAGGAAGAAAGAAATAAAAATGGGATGAAAGCTTCTTGAGACTCGAGACAGGTCAAGTTTCAGAAATTAATTGTGGTAGAGTTCTTTATTGCTGAAAAGTTATGATTCCTTTTGAATTCTACCTGTTCCAAATTTCCAGTAGTTCTCTGTGAAAGGAACTGTGAAATGTGAGTCCTGAAAGAGTGAGGGCATGTCTCTCCATAACCCAGTTCAAGCTCAGTTTAAGGTAGACCCAGACTAGCTTGTAGATTCATTGCTGTTATGGAGGAACATGGATCTGAAGGGTAGTTTCTGTCTGTCCTTCATGCTTTTTAGAGGCATTTTAGAGCTATACAGTGCCATTTACAGTCTATATTAGTGAACGCAGTGAGAACAGTGGCTTCAGAGAGAGTACTTGGAAAGATTGCTCTTTTGTAGTTCCTCCCTGTGATACAGAACAGGTCCAGCTTCTAGAAGCTGACCTCAATTTTTGAAGCATTGACAATTACAGATAATATTATTTGAATTAGTAGATTGAAGAGACATTTTTCTTTTGCTTGTGGATATACTGAGGCAGTTGTTTCTAGACATGATAAATTTTTAAAGATGTGACTGAAGATTGGTAGTTTTTTAAATTCTTAATTATTTTTGTCTTTGTATAACGATGAAAAAATAGGGTACATCTGATTTTGTCAGGTATTGTTCAAGAAACAATGGATTTGCTGCTAAGGTACAGTTAATTTTGCTACTCTTTTCTGCATTTATATAGAACTGCATCATTATTTCCTCTGACAACTACTGCACTTGCTGAATTTGGACCAGTGAATCTTGGAAAACAATTCATAGAGAATCTTCAGGCTGAATTTAGACCTCTACATAAAGACAAATCTTCCTCAGCTGCATAAGTGCTTGTCTTGAGCACAGGTCTTGACCCAACTGAAGCTTCTGGGCAATGTCACAAAAAGCAGGGATGTTCAGAAAGACATTGATTACACTGTTTAATTGCACATGTTGCCCAGGCAGATTCTTACATGTCAAAATCAAATACCAAGCTATTTTAGTGATATTTAGGAAATTATTTCTTTAGCCTTATTTGGAAAAGAGTTCTAGTTGGTTGCTTTAAAATTCGAGTCTCTTTTAAATGTATCCTTATTGTGTCAAAGTACTTCATGCTACATTGCCATGCATCAAATCTCAGCTATGTAACAATTGACAAGATTTTACTGCTGACTTAATACTTAGATTTCGTCTGCATAGTATACGTGTAGATATATATTTCTACACACTTTATGTATATTATGTAATGCTTCACCTTTATAAGAACAGTAGCAGTTTTTTGTGTCTAAAGTAATATGCAACAACTAAATGCCTAATTATGCCTTGATTCCTGGTTTTTAAGCCAGTAGTGGCAAAATGATGGGCTCACAGATTTGGTTGTGTTTAGTTCTTCAGAAAATTAAGTCATTTTTATTTTAGGTTTAGACTGAAACACCTGATTTCAACACTTAAGCTGCAGAGTTTTCAAAATGGCAAATTCCAAAACTTCGGCTATTTCAAAAGTGACCAGATACAGAATTTTACTTACTATGAACATTCATAAAACTTTTGCTTTATTGCAGACTGGAGTCAGTTTCACTGGGATAAAGCCAAGGTTCTGTTGCAGAAAAAAGATTATATAGTATGCAATAAAACAGGGAAATTGAATACTTCTGGTAAACTGCCACGTCAACTTTACATGGGAACTTGCTCTATAAGAGCTTGTAAAATGTTTAACCCAGCCAAGTACGTAATTTTCATACCACATTAGAGCACATTTTCACAAAGTTATTGTCAGATCAGAGCTCTTGTAATTCTCATTTACAGTTTAGGATAAATGGAAAGATGCTTTAAGATTTAAAATTGCTATTTGCTGTATTGTTATGCAAAATATATCCTACACTGTAGTAGTGTTCTGGCCATTCCCATTTTTATGGCTTTTTAAGGTGTACCACATGACTTACATGTGGTTCTTTTATGAAAGAATGGATGACAGTCCACTGGCAAACTGTGCACTTATCCAGTTTTAAAGCCTGAGAGCTGAATCATAGAAAGGTCTACATGACATATGGCAAGCCATCATTTTTTGCTAAGTCCACTCTTCTATCAGTATTCACTTTTACTAATGCATCAGGTGCTCATTTTTACATGACTTCACTTCTTACAACTTCACTTTGCTTCAACATCCATAATCTCTGATTTCTTTGTTATTAATTTCATTAGTTTTGTACTTTTTTAATAGGTAACAGTGATTCCAAAAGGGATGTCAGTATTGAAGCCATGATGATAAAATTACATTCAAAAAAGAGATTGTTTTTGCCATTATATGATTGCACAAACAACCCATAATTACTGCCTTTGCAATTTTCAATAATTATCCTCTGCCTTTAGTTTTTGTTCTAAACTGTTATCTCCCATAAGTTTTCTGTGGTTTTTGTGCTTTTGTTCAATCTTCTGGAACTTCAACCAATTCCTAACTCCCCAGTTCCAAGTAGGTTTCCTAAGTGTAATTAGAAAATTGTTTATTCTGTCTCCCAAATCACACATATAGGAATTAGCAAATATTACTTAAGTACTCATTTTAATTAGTTTTGTGATGCCATGTTGGTTAAAATTGGGTTAGTGCATTAAGCCAAAGTTAACAAGAGAACAAGCTGTTCACATGCGCTGGTTTTGGTTGGGACACATTTAATTTTCATCACAGAAGCTAGCATGGGGCTGTGTTTTGGGTTTGTGTTGGAAACAGCGCTGATAACGGATTTTTTCACTGTTGCTGAGCAATCTTTACACAGAACCAAGGCCCCATTTTGTCTCTCACATCATCTCACAGTACATGAGCTGGGGGTGCATGAGGTATTGTGAGGGGACATGGCCAGGACAGCTGATCCCAGTTAATCAAAGGGATGTCCCAAAACACATGGCCTCATGCTCAGCCAATAACACCTAGGGGAAGGGCAAGGAAGGGAAGGACATTTGCCATGATGGTATTTGTCTATCCAAGTCACCATTACATGTGATGTGGCCCTGCTGTCCTGGAGATGGCTGAACACCTGCCTGCCCATGGGAAGTGGTGAATAAGTTCCATGTTTTTCTTGCTTTTGTGTAGCTTTTGTTTTCCCTATTAAACTGTCTTTATCTCAACCCACAAGTTTTCCATCTTTTACCCTTCTGATTCTCTCTCCAAAACCCACCAAGGGGACAGTGACTGAGTGGCTGTGTGTGGTGCTTAGTTAAGAGCTAGGGTTAAATTACAGCAGCTATTTGCTTTTCAGTTATTTCAGTTCATGGGAACTTCCATCTCCATTTCAGCTCTCTGCTTTGTGAAACCTGTCCTGTCCCTGTGCTGCCAAATACTGCCAATGAAATGTGTTCAGAAAATACAAAAGAAAATACAAAACAAAATTTCCTTATAGAATCTCTCAGATAAAATATTTATGTTGTTTTCTAAAAAATGTATTTGTGTATATTGGTTTCACACACTGATGTATTTGTCTTTAGTTATTTTCCTTTATGTTTTAAGACACACCTTATTTATGACTACATGAAATGGGATGAACTGTCATCACTGGAGGTACTGCAGACCCACAGAGTGTCAAGTTCCAAAAGTCACGATATTTTGCAATTTTAGTCTTAGTGTATAGTGTGGTGCATGTAAATATAACTATTAAGCAAGTACCTATATCAAGTCTCAGGAATGGAAATGTAGGTTCTGAGGAAACACAGAATAAACTCCTATCCTCCCTTGCTTTTCAAAAACATGTGATGTGTTTGACTCAAAATTCCATACAGGCAGTTGCAAAAAAAAAAAAAAAAATCACAAATATATGTTTTCCAATGATAGCAGAAGCCAGAAGTGGAAATCTCCAGTTAAATAAATGATCAAAAACCAGAATGGTTATGACAGAAAGCATAAATTGCAGTTTGCATTTTTAATTCTGGTGGATGAACTTTAAGGAACTCCCAAGCAGAACCTCTCTGTTCTGTCTTAAATTTTAGTATTGGCAGAAGTGGTGTGGATACAACACCTGATATATTTGAGAGTTGCAAGTAACAAAAGCAGAGTAGTATTGACCCAAAAAATTTAGACTGTTGCAAGGATGAAAGACGTGTACTACTTGCTCGAGTGTAAATAGACCCATTCAAATTGCCTTGGTATCTGCAGTTTGCTTTGTGGCACATGTGACTGCAGTTTTTAAAATGGATTCAAGAGACATTCTTGGAAGCTATGCAACAGTCTTTGTTGAGACTGAGACAATTTGAAAAAATTTGAATCATAGAATCATAGAATTTACTACTCATTCTATGATTCATTCTATGAGTCAGTTTATTCTAAGGAATATTATTACCCATTTTTCCTAAACATGGATAAACAAGTACTCTTGGGAAGCATCATAGAGTAAGGGAATTCCATTTTGTAAAGTGAAGTCAAGCCTCATGGACCTGTTGCAGGTCTTTGAAAGAATTAAAGGTGCAAACCAGTCATAATAATGGTAACACTCTTGGCATTCAAAGTACTCAGCAAAGTCTCCAATGAAAAAATAGTAAATGACTGAATAAGAAGGAGTGTCTGTACTTGTTTAAACACAAAACCCAAAACAATTATTAATTAGCTAAAACCCATTAATCTCCTTGCTAAGATCACTTGTGTCCGTTTCAGCTATATCTGCACTGTAAAAGGGTTTGACCGATGAAGGGGCATTATTGAAGATATACAAAGAAGTAAAAACAAAAGGAAACTAAAGAGCTGCTGAAGAATCTCATGCAGTGAAATGAATAATAAAGTGGCAGATGCATAGATAAACTTTAAATAATGCATGTGGGAAAAAATCTAATTCTTCCTACAAGACAATCTGTGAAGTTTTGACACACAGTTCTATGAAAACCTAAGAGCAGCAGTCAGGAAAGGGCAAAAAAGCAGAAGGAAAGTAATAGAGAGGAGCACGATTCTATACCATGCCTCTGTACAAATCAGTGCTGGTCCCACTGAGTCCTGTGCAGTATTCTGGTTGTCCCCTGTCAAAAGCTGCATCATTAGAAAAGGTTAGAAAATAGCAATAAGCATCATCACAGGTGTGAACTTTTTTTTCTTTTTTTTTCTTTTTTTTTCTTTTTTTTTCTTTTTTTTTTTTTGTCATGAGGAACAATTAAATAGGCTAGAAACCTTCATCCTGGAAAAGAAGTGAATGAGAAAGAAATAACAGAGCTTTATATTGACAAGATTGAAAGAACATAGAAGAGAAATAACAGTGTACTTTAAAAGTGGAGGATGGGTATCAAATTAAGCCATTGGTTAGCAAATTGAGAAAAAACTCCAAAACCTACTATATGAAATCTAAAAAAAAAAGAAAACACCCCTAGATTAGGAAAGCATAAGGCACAAATCAAGGGTACCTGGAGGAGGTTCTGAGGAATAAGTATTGTGTGGTCTCTCTGATTTTATACGCTTTCTTTATACTTACTGAATTTACTTACCTTTGCAACCCTTATCTTCTTAATCAAGCTGCTGGGCTTTCTGCTTGGACATTCTTTCTGCCCATTAGGAAAGTTAACTGCTGCTTGAAAATGGGATTTTATAATAGCTAAACAAGACCATTAAATTATAATAGGACGTACTCAGTCAAATTTCAGCTAATTTATAACATGGTTATGCCCATCTTTGCAAGACCATTTATTTTACATCATTTTCTGCTCTAAATCTCTTCTTTCCCACGTTCAAATGTTGCAAAATTTTAATGCCACTTGTTACATAATCAGCATGCTCATCTGACTAAAGCTAAAACCTCTTGTAGATAAAACTATTCCATTCAGAAAATGGAAATCCAGTTTCCATGTTGCTAGAGCCCATCTGTTAACTTCACAGCATCATAAAAAATGGAAGGAAAATTTAAATATGTAGTTAATGTTTTTTCTTTTAATTCATATAGCTAATGAACCTGCAAAAGGACTTCATGCAGACATATGGGCAACATTCACAGAAATGACAGCTACATTTCTTAAGACTATATCTTTGGAAAACCAGAGAAAATTATTTTTTGGCATTTGTGTGGCCTTTTTTTTTTTTTTTAGTGCTGTTAGCCAGATATGTCTGAAGGTACTGATGCACATGGGAAGAGACATTCATTAAAACAGTTGTTCTGCCTGTCTAAGGATTTAGGATTTTTTAGGATTTTTTTCTTTAAGGAGAGTTTCACAATCGTAATAGTATTTTATGCAGATTTTATATAGTGACTATTTCAAGAGGAATCAGTATTTTTTTGCTACTGTGAAGCCTCTCATCAATCAATTGTGACTCTACAGAAAGGTCCACACAAAGTTACTACTTTAAACTAACTTTTAAAATTACAAGACAAAGGAAGAAAACACAAAAAGAAAAAGTAATCTTTGTGCTTCCAAGCAGTTCAATTAATAAACTACATATCTGAAGTATAAGATCATAGACTAGGAGTTGACACATGGGTATATATGCTTTAATTGTTAGTCTCTTTTCATCCTGATTTTTGGAAGTGTTTTTAAATAAAAATACTACTAATGCCTTTACTGATTTTGTAGTAAGTCAATATTTATCCCATTTTCCACTACAGCCAGCAGTAGTTTACTTGTTAGCAATGTTACAAACTTTATTTAGCTTCATCCCAAAGTGGCAGGAATTTCTCTTTTATCAGTTTTCATAGATACAACATCATATTTCTTCAGTCATGCAATGAAAACTTGCCAAACCATGTGTTTTAAGACAACAAATGTATATTAAAGAGTCATTGGTTTCAGCTTAAATCCTGATTTCACAACATTTCCCATTGTTTTTCTCTCTGTGCACTGAAGATTTCAAAAGCTGAGAGCAAAAATCTGTTTTCTTTTTAGATTTTTACAGTATGTTCTTGAGAAAATTTCTGCGATAACTTAAAAAGTGCTTGCAAGTTCATTTTCATTCATTCCACTTAGGAAAAAATCTGTAAGAATCTTTGTAAAAATTAAAAAAAATTATACATCTATAAAGGAAATTTCTAAAAAGAGTGATTAGAAGTTGAGGGAAAATATACTAAAAATTATGAAAACTTGTTTTAGAGTCCAAGCCAAGAGATCATCATTCAATAAAGATTACAATTCAATGGGCCGTTTAAGCAATTTTTCTGGTGCTGAGCTGACAGCTCTTCAAAGAATTAATGCAGTGGCAATTCAGAGGAATTTTTCTGAGCATTAGTGTTTTCAGCCATAGCACACAGAGGGATCATCAGATTCTCTTTGTGCCATAGGGGACAAGGTGTGATCTATGCTTTGGTCGTTATGTGTTTTCAGAATTGCACAAAACCCACTTCACACAATGAGGCACTACATTTTACTTTAAATGCAGAAGGAGAGAAAAACATTTGCATCTCTTGTTTGGAACATCTGGTGTGAATTTAATGATGGTGATACTTTCCTGTCAAGCCTTCGTTGTCAAGGTGGGCAGAGGCCATGAGCTGCCCTGGCTTAGATAACAAACGCAGCACTTGCAGTGCAGTGTCGTGTCTGTCTGCTTTGGGTGTTTGTCGGACAAGAAGAGCGCTGCAGATGGCAGGTTATGTAACATGGCCCAGAACTGACATGACCACCTGGCTGCCAGATGAAGCTTTAAAGCATGTGCAGAACCCAAAGATATTTTTCTTGTTAATACAGCTTGTTATGGCAAACTAAAGGTAGTGTGAATGCTAGTTACTGACAGGCAGAAGTATTTTGCTTAATTGTGGCGCAAAGCTAATAGGTCTATCCTCTAAGCTGTTTCTAGTATCTCTTACAAAAGCAAGGAGAAGGAAGTGAAGGAGGAAAAACACGTACTGTGTAGACACAGCATGTGCCATCTGTTTAACATGTTTATTCCATCTGTTTTAGATATTCTTCCTGATTTATTATGACCTTAGTGAGGTGCCCTTCTCATTCCATTGACTGGGGACAGTTCAAGATAGCAAGCTAACAGAAAGGCACTGTTCTTTCTGAAGGCTAGAATTATGTGGGCTGAATTCCACATACTTTCTAAATCGGAAACACTCAGTGAACAAAGGATATAGTAACTGAAGTCCAGGATCTGTGATCACTACTGATCTCAGACTCATAGGTTAATGAGTCAAGGTTGAGTGCCTTTGAAATATTCTTAATATAACTCAGAGGTTTTGATTTTTTAAACCTCTTTTTCTTTTTTTCTCAGAAAGATGAAGAACTTTCTAACTTAAAGACTCCACATATAGTTCTTATATACAAGAGTAGTTAAATATTCTGACATGCTACCTATCAAGTCATAGGTAATCTTTTTGAAGTCTCCTATCCAAAAAAAAGTATATAAAAGCCCCTAAATTTCTAATATTAAAAAGGACCATTTACCCCATACATCCCTTTTCCAAGATGAAAGGCAAATTCCCAAATTTTATCTTCTAACACAAAATGCAATGTCTTTTTCTCACAGTAAGGAGCTTTCAGAGCTCCCCATTTTCAGTCACAGTCTTTCAGTCTTTGGCATATGCAACTGCTTTACTGTTGTCCTCTTTGAACTCTACGGTTATCTTGTCTACTGAGTATGTTGGCCATTACTCAGCTGATTATCTCCTTCTTGCTTTCAGAAGCAAGAAAGACCATCCATAGAGAGAATCTCCATGCCTTGGGAGAGCAGACAGCAGCTGTATGCTCTCACCCTCTGCAGCAGGAGCAATTCACTATTGCTTGACTTCATTCCTTCATGACATTTGCAAAGAAATACTGCCTGGTTATTTTCATGCCTGAAGTTTTCCCTCCAACCTCCCTTGACCAGGCATCTGTTCAATGTATTGAGGGGATCAGAGGGAATCTAAAACAGATTTAGACAATTTATTTCTGGCACCACAGATTACTGAATAGCGCATTCACAATACTGCAGATCTTCTGCAAGGTTATTACAGTTTTTCACTCTTACAAACACCTCTCTTAAATTCTTCTCTAGAACTGGTGATGTATTACTCATTAGACTTCATACCTATAAACACTGGTACTAAATTCGGGCTGCTCAAGACTGCATCATTACTGCCCCAACTTCCACTGGTGTAATAGCTTCCACCTATGATAGTAATGGTAAGGGAAGCAAGGTAACTGTGTGAAGTGTAACACAGAAAAATGGCTGCAAACATGAGGCAGAGCTTCTATTCAAATGTCTCCTTCTGCTGAAATATGTTTCTTTTCCCAAAACTATGTATTTTTTACAGTCACCTTCCCTATACACTAGAAGATACAAACCAAAACTGGGCATACTTTTCTGAACTCTCTTGCTTAGATTAAGATAAAGACTGTTATATATTTATTGAATAATAAATATATATTAGCATATATATTAGCATATATATGTATGCATATAGGGATGCATACAAGCATCCCTCCGAAGCAAAATCCATTTTGATCTTCAGAATGCGGCCCACTATGAGTTTCAACAGATTTGTTTCAACAGATAGCAAATGCTTGTTTAGATGACAGATTTTGTTTGGACTACAATCATATAATCACAGAAAGGTTTGGATTTGAATAGTCCTTAAAGATCATCTGTTTCCAATGTCCCCCACTATGGGAAGGGACACCTTTCACAAGACCAGGTTACTCAAAGCCTCATCCAACTTGGCCTTAAACACTTCCAGTAATGAGCCATCCACTTCTTCTCTGGACCTGCCCAGTGCCTCACCACCCTCAGGGTAAATACTTCTATCATCTTTATACCATAAAACTGACCCTCTTTCAGTTCAAAGCCATCCCCCCTAGTCCTGCCACTTTATGCCATTGTAAAAAGTCCCTGTGCAAACCTCTTGTAGTCGCCTCCAGGTATTGGAATGTGCCCTAAGGTCCCCTGGAGTCTTTTCTTTTGCAGACTGAACAACCCCAACTCTCTCAGCCTGTCTCTGTAGGAAAGGTGCTCCAGCCTACTGATCAACTTTGTGGACCTCCAGTGGACTTGCTCTGTGAGGGACAGGTCCATGTCCTTCCTCTGTTGGGATCTCAGGGTAGCTGAATATAGCTCTCTGGGTAGGATCATGCATGAACAGAGAGGCAGATTAGTCTCCCTTGCACTGCTGGCCACTTCTTTGAATGGAGCCCAGGATGCAGTTGGCCTTCTGTGCTGCACGTCACCAGGTCATGTCTAGCTCCTTGTCCAACAACACCCCCGAGTACTTTTCCTCAGGATTGTTTTCTATTCATTCCCCACCCAGACTGATTTTGTGCTTGGGGTTGCCCCAACCCAGGTGTAGGACCTTGCACTTCGCTAAATTTCATGAGGTTTGCACAGACCCACCTGCCAGGAGTGTCAAGGTCTCTCTGTGGGACATTCCTTCCCTCCAGTGTGTTGACTGCCCCACACAGCTCAGTTTCAGTGGCAAACTCATCGTCAATCCCACTGTCCATGGGGCAAAAAAGGTGTTGAACACTGCCAGTCCCAGTACTGAACCCTGAGGATACAACTGGTCACTGGTCTCTGCTTGGACATTGAGCCATTGACCACAACCCTTTCAGTGTAACATCCAGCCAGTTCCTCATCCACGAAGTGCTCTGTCTGGCAAATCCACATCTCTCCAGTTTAGAGACAAGGATGTTGTGTGGGCCAGTGTCAAATGCCTTGCACAAGTCCAGATGATGTCAGTCACTCTTTCATCCACCAACTTTGTAACACTGTCATAAGAGGCCATCTCATTGCTGTTGAAACTGTTTTACTATATTAGAGAGAGCTTATACATTAGTATTTGATTATTCTAATGATACTTGTTGTGCAGAATTGTCTTCATTCAAACCTTTTTTCTTTGTTTCCTTTTATTTTGATCCTTTCCCTTATGAAGTATGAAAATACAACTGTATTGCTTTAGTATTCTGTAGCCCTGACTCCTAAACTATTCTAGGGAGAAAAGGTAGATTTTGTTAATAGATTTTACCCAAGGATTTGAAAGAAATGTGACATCCATGAGAATATCAGTTCTGATAATCTAGATCTCCATTCATTGCCAGACCCTTAAAAATGAAAAAGCAACCAATGACAGGAAAAAATATATGTGGAAAAGTAAAACCACAAGCTAACACAGAATTAGATTCTCAGAAATAGATATATCAGCCCTTGAAGACAAACTCTGCGAAACATCTCCATGAGCATTCAGCACAGCCCATATTTTTTATTCTTCCTCTAGCAGTTGTCTTGAAGCAAAATTTAATTCTAATAAATTTAAGAGACACAACGTTTCCTTAGCCTTCTCTTAATCATTTTACTTATTAACCTTTACTTCTTGTTTTACTGTATGACAATAATTTGCCCTTTGAGATAAATTCAGAGCACATAAAAATACCTGACATATTTTTTCTTGTTCCCTTGAGAATGTTTCTGCTTTTCATTTGACAAGCCAAATGAAAATGCATTTTGTATTTTTCAGAGTCTCTTTGTGTGCACATGTGTAATTAAACAGTGCTGATACAACTTAATTTTAGAAGGCTGCATGTCTAGGAAGTTTCATTTATTTCTTACTAAGAAACTAGTATTTCCATATAGAATTTGAAAACCTTTCAATCATTATCTGAAATTAAGACAAAAGTAGTTAATGTATATTTTTGATCTGATTAAAGATTATAATTTGAAGATGCAAGTGAAGAAAGTGAAAACAAGTATTTGTTTTGCACATGCATTAATTCTGTTTATATAGGAAATTTGGCCCATATACAAGTAGATGACCCAAATTAGCTGTTTGTTCACATGGGTGATGGGGCAAATAAAGGCTATAAAGCATAAATATGCAGCTGCACCCATGGCCATATTCATATCAGGTATGCAATTGCTTGTATATGATGTCCAGTATTCAACATTTACATCATTTTTTAGTGCTTGACATAAATATTTTATAGTACTACCAGTATTGCTTGATACTTTGACCACTGAAAAGAGCTGATTCTGACATGAAGGCACTTCCATTTTTGTGTACATGACAAAAAAAATCTCCTAGATCAAGCAAAATACTCAGAATATTTAGACATAGGAAATATTTCTTTGTGCATTTTTATGTTCAGTAGAACCTGTCAATACTGCATGTGAAACTGCTTCAGCCTTTGTAAAGTCATAAAGATACTTTTTTTCCTGGCACATTGAAACATGACAAATGTACAGAATATACATATATTTCAAGGAAAGGATTAAAGTATTTCAGTTGTCTGACAATCTGAGTAGAATAATTTATTCACTCTCAGGTATTATATTTGTACTCCATGAATGTGAATAGTTGAGTATTTTCATACCTGTTTTATTTGATACAGAGAAGCAATAATCTTCTTCTAGGATCAAGCTCACTCAATGCATCTAAGCAATTTGCTAAAATTCAGTTATAGTCTTTACAGGTGTTTATATAAAAAACCGTTATTTTCTATGGTGAATTATTGCTGATGTCCCTCCTTTCCAACATGCAAATCTTTCTGATCAGCGGGCAGAGTTGCAGGGAGGCATTCTTGACCCAAACTTGGCATTACCTAGCAATATTCTACCATGAATCTTGCTTGTAGATTATTTGAACATTACTTTATTAAGAAGTATTATCTGCAAATAGATAAACTGACCTTATGGTTTTATTTAATTCCTTCTTCATGTAAGAGGGCAGAAGAGCAATAAATAAACACCCTCCCCTTTCAGTGATGGCATTTCAGGTGATTCATTTGGCTCACTTTAGCTGTGGGATTTAATTCTCAGTGCTCAAACTTAAAACACACCTTTTTTGTTATCTGTGTGTTGTCTGCAGAACGGTTGGCAGATGTGTGTGATGGAGCGTCAAACTCCATATTGTCCTCCATGGTCAAGACAGAGTATTCCAAGATAACATCTGGGTTGTTAAATGGGAACAAACCCCTCAATTTCAGGATTCAGTTTGAGGATATCAAAAGCCGATACTGATCTGTCACCACCTATGAAAAGGTTTGCCATCCATGTCTTCCCACAGTATGGCGTTTTTGCCCTCCGTGGGTCACTTTTCAGTGATCCCTTGCCTTGCCCGGCCTCTGGCAGCAGTCGGTAGGGCCCACTGGACAGATCTGCAGCAACCCCCACGCGGTGGGCTTTCTGGCTGGCAAGCACTAGATGTGAATTAGCGGCTATGGCGGTGGAAGGAAAAGGAAGGCTCTCTTCTGAGGGTTAACAGGAGATCTTTATTACCTGTCCTTCCTCATAGATGGTGGGTGAGAGAGAGCGAGAGCCCCCCGGATCCCCGCTTAAGAGGACAGGTACCAAGGGGCGTGTACAAAAACCTTACACCAATAGGGGGATAGAAAGGGAGGAGTTGGGGGGTAGATTGACACACAAAAGGGCCAATCTCTGGAGAAGGGGAGGGGAGGGGATTCCCAGAACCTGTTCCAATCAGAAGCCCGGTCTCCCCGAGATTTCCAGAAGGGGGAGAGGCTTTTCCTGGATGACTGGCAGGCTCCGGGGGAGGGGACAAACCACTGCAAATGCAGCTATAAACAGAGGGGTTTGGAATAGACCTTTTTCCCAACATAAATAACATTACTTATATAAACCCAAAACTTGTGAGCACAGCTCACGCACCGCTACATCTCCCCCTTTCTTTTTATATAAAGATGGTAATTTAAACCATAAAAAGCTAGTCGGTGGCCACAGCTCGGGGTCTTCTTCAGGGAGGTCCTTTCCTTCTTCAACTCTCATTTCTGCTTCCGGTGGAGCTGTGACAACCACGACTAGGCTTGCATATGGGGGGGAGACAGTTTGAGACTAACTTTTTAACAAAGTAACGAATGCAGGTAACAGTGCCCAGAATACACAAAACCATAAACAAAACAATCAACACAGGACGAAGAATAGACCTTGCCCACCCAGGCAGCCCCCAGTCCTCAAAAAGTCCCTCCAGCCAGTCAGATGTTTGAGGACAGCTTGTTTGTGACATGGATGTCTCCGACAGGTTTGCAGACTGTGGTACAGGTGTCTCTGACAAGTTTGCTGTTTGTGGCATGGATGCTGGCACTGTCCATGCCACGGTCGGAGACTGCAGGCTGGAGAGCAGCAGCAGGGATAGAAATCTGGCTGCTGTCAGTGGGGCCATCGCTCTGTATGGGTTTGACTTGAACTAAATAGAATGTGAGACAAGAACATAATTAGTGACAGACCAGTGGGGTAGGGGTAGGACAAATTCTTCCCAGCTTGTCCACTTGTGTCTTTTCCGTCTCCAGGACGCCACGGACACCTGTGAAACCTTAACTCCTTTTCCAGAGGCCTTTGGAATATAGGGTCTCACCCACTTTGAAGGGATCCACCTTAAGCCACTTGGGGTGGACACGCAGGCATACCCACGTCCCCAAGTAACCAGGTGGTGAGGGCCCTCTGTTCCGCCGGTCTCTGGGTCCTTTATAAGGACGGGTGGTCAAACCTTGGTAGAAAACTGGTCGCTGCTGCCGAAGTGCCTGACGACTGGTGGGTTTAAAACCTCAAAGGAACAATTTAGAAAATTGATTGTGAACAGTGCTCTGGACAAGCGGATAGCTGGAGACTCTAATTTCAGGACCTGTTGTTGCTGGCCCAGGACCCTTTTGATCTCCCGGTGGGTCCTTTCTACCACCGCTTGACCTGTGGGGGAATGGGGGATGCCTGTTTTATGCTCCACCCCCCATTGCTGCAGGAAACTGCTGAACTCCTTGGATCTATATGCAGGCCCGTTGTCAGTTTTCAGGGCTTTTGGGACTCCCATAAAGGAGAAAGCCTGGATGAGATGTGTAATCACATCCTGGGACTTCTCCCCTGCGTGGGCAGAGGCAAAGACTGCTCCGGAGAAGGTGTCCACTGAGACGTGCACATATTTCCTCCTTCCAAACTGAGGGATATGTGTCACATCTGTCTGCCACACCTCACAGCTGCCTAACCCTCTGGGGTTGGCACCAGCGCTCAGGGTGGGGAGCGCATGCTGCTGACAATTTGGACAAGTTGCCACGATTGCCTTGGCCTGTTCCCGGGTGGAACCGGCGAACTAAACCTGGGGCATTCTGATGGAAAAGCTGGTGACTGATCTTTGCCTGCTCAAAGACATTTGGGAGCGGGGCCATCTCTGCAGGGGCAGCAAGGGCATCGGCTCTCCTGTTCCCCTCAGCGATGAACCCGGGCATGTCCGTGTGTGACCTCGTATGCATCACATAAAAGGGTTGCTCTCGGTGGGAGACAAGCTTAACTAGCTTTGAGAGCAACTTGAACAGGGCAAGGTTGGTCACTTCCTGGAGAACAGCATTTTCAGCTCTGGATACTACACCTGCTACATATGCAGAATCGGTTACCAAATTAAATGGTTCAGAGAACCTCTCGAAAGCCCTGACAACTGCGGCCAACTCAGCAATTTGAGGTGATCCTTCTACCTCAGCAACATCTGACTCCCACCGCTGAGTCTGAGGGTCTTTCCAAGTCATAACTGACTTGTGAGACTTTCCGGACGCATCTGTAAAAACTGTC
This sequence comes from Acrocephalus scirpaceus scirpaceus, assembly GCA_910950805.1. Lineage (NCBI taxonomy): Eukaryota > Metazoa > Chordata > Aves > Passeriformes > Sylviidae > Acrocephalus > Acrocephalus scirpaceus. Next base: position 42,360,103 of record OU383776.1, read on the forward strand.
AGGGCCTCTAAAGGCCTTTTGCTCTGAAGGCTTTCTAATTTTAGCGTGAATTTGGCTTCCGAATTAAAAATTCTGTGGGCAGGCCGATGAATAGAAATTTGTCCTGTGTAGGAATCCAGAGCCATTTGCAAAACCTCATTCTCCTGGATGTATTTTTCCAACCTTTGCTTTGTAATTGGGCCCGTTTCGGTCCGAATTGGAATGTGAATGCATTTGAAATCACAGCCAGCCAGGTCCCTAATACGGGTTCTGGCCTTCTGGATTAGATCAGCTGCCAGCTCCTGTGGCGTGGTCATTCTTTTGGACCTTTGGTGGCTAAGAAAGACCCACTCTATAATGAGAAGAGGATCTCTCCCGCCTCTGTCCTTACGAGGTAATTTGCTTACCTCCTTGTCCCACTGAAAAATGACTCCGTGGAGGTGTGGCAGATCTCCTAATACAATAAAACTGAAAGGCAGTTCAGGTGCACACCTGTTTGCCTGTCTGGTGGACAGTTTTACCTGGACCTTCTCCAGTGCCTTCTGTGCCTCTGGGGTGAGCTCCCGCGGAGAACTCAGCTCCTCTCCCCCTTTCAATAAATTGAAAAGAGGGTCTAGGTCCTTGGTGGTCAGACCTAGCCAGGGCCGCACCCAGGACAATGCCCCACACAGCTGATGGACGTCAACAAGAGTCCTGATTTTGGTTTTTATTGCCAATTTTTGCGGAACAATGGTCCGCTTACTGATCTCCAGGCCTAAATATTTCCAAGGCGGCACCCGTTGAATCTTCTGCTCCTGCAGCTCGAACCCTGCAGCAACCAATGAAGAGATTGTCAGGTCAAGCGCATGGGACAGTACATCCTCGTTCGGGGCACAGACAAGCACGTCATCCATATAATGATAGATGATTGCCTTGTCTGCGGCTGCACGTACAGGGGACAGCAAGGAAGAAACGTACCACTGGCAAATCATGGGCGAGTTTTTCATGCCCTGCGGCAAAACCTTCCAGTGATACCTTTTCCTCGGGGCCTCTCGGTTAAAGGTGGGAACCGAGAACGCGAAGCGTGGGGCATCGTCAGGATGAAGGGGAATTTGAAAGAAACAATCTTTAATATCTATAACTGCCAATTGCCAATCTCGAGGGAGCATTGTCGGGGAAGGCATCCCTGGTTGGAGAGACCCCATATCCTCAATGACATTGTTAATTTGTCTGAGGTCGTGAAGGAGCCGCCACTTGGTCTTGTCAGCCTTTTGGATGACAAAGACAGGGGAGTTTCACGGGGAGGTGGTCTCCTCGATGTTACCCTTGGCTAGTTGCTCTTCCACGAGCTCATTCAGCGCCTTTAATTTTTGTTTTGATAGCGGCCACTGCTCTACCCAGACTGGAACATCTGTCTTCCAATTCAGTTTTTGGGTAGGGCGCCTGTCAGTGACCGCTGCACAAAAATCCTGTGGGGGGTCGGGAATGTCAATTGTGACTCCCCACTGTGCCATGAGGTCTCGCCCAAGCAATGGTTCCTTGTAATCTAAAACAAATGGGCGGATATTTGCCAATTGCCCATTTGGCCCCGTAATTTGCACAACGCTCTTTGATTGTTTTGCCAATTGAATGCCCCCAATACCTTGAACGTGTCCGGTCACGCTTTGCAGAGCCCATTGTGAAGGCCACTCCCGGGACGGGATCACGGTTACATCGGCACCCGTGTCCAGGAGGCCTTTGATGTCCACGATCTCCTCCCCCATCTGCATCTGGCATTCTAACTGCGGTTTCGCGGTAGAAATTGCCTGCACCCTCCCCACCGATGGACTTCCTTCTGTGAGGAAATCAGGGATGGGAATTACCTGGGCGATTATCTGCCCCTTCGGGAGAAAAGCAGGCGGGGAAGTACAATGCAGCCAAACCACGAAGCGCTCGGGATCAGAGTCAACGATCCCTGGGGCGACTTCGAGGTCGAACGGGGTGTACTTGCAGTCTCCGAGTACCATGTACTTGCATCCTATCCGATGCCAAATGCCCTGTTCACTTGGGTTCACTGAAACCAAATGCCAGTCGCTGTCCTTCAACAGCAGCGAGTCAGTGAGTTTTAACCTAAACGGCTCGTACTGCGAGTCGGTGGTTAAAACTGAATCGGAGAGGTCGATCTCCCTGGGTGTCAAGTCCGGTGAATCAGAGTCCAGGGGGACTCTGGTGTCAGTCCTGGTAGACAGAAAAGAAAGGTCAGCTTTGTTTCCTTTTCCCCCCCTCCCCCTCCTGGTCCGGGCCACCCGTTTTGCATCTTCACGCAGGGTGGTCCCACGCTCACCCCCTAGTTTTTTGGAGCCGCTTGAAGGCTCCCCTGCAACCCCCCACCTGCACCTCCGCCCCCACCCCCACCCCCTTGAGTGGCCACGAATTGCTGGAAAGCAGTCCGCATCGGGCAGGAGTGCTGCCAGTGGCCGCTTTGCCCACAGAGACTACAGCAATCTTTGCCCGCCCGAAAAGGATGTTTCTTTGCCGGCTGCTTCCTGGAGAAACCCTCTGAGTCCAATGCTGCAGCTCTCGGATTGGCTCGCTGTAGCTGCCTTGATGGCTGCTCCGTTGTAGCAGACATGAAGGGAACCTTTGCCTCGCAAACGCGGAGAAAGTCCTGCACCGTGGGCGGAGGGTCCAGAGGCAAGCTAAGGATGGCTGTCCTGCACTGGTCATTGGCATTTTTCCGAACCATCACTTCTAACACGCTTGCCCTTGCGTCTTCTTTCCACACCTGCGTCTCAACGGCCCTCGTCATCTTCTCCACGAAGGCGACGAATGACTCAGTAGGTCCCTGCCGGATGTCGGCGTAGCTTGGCAAAGGCACTTGTCCCTGCAGCCCTAAAAATGCCTTTTCGGCTGCTCGTTTTATTTTCTCCAGCACCGGCGCCGGAATTTTTCCAGCCTGGTCTGAAGCCTGAGCCCATCTGCCCTCCCCACACAGATGATCAAGGGTAATAGGGTCCCCCTCCTCATCTGTAGCAGTTTCAGGATCTAGTAACAAGCCAGGCAAGTCATTCCGCAACAGGTTTTTCCATGCCGCCTCCCACAGCTGAAACTCTGTGGAGGACATGAGGCAGGAAAAAAGCTGCCGCAGGTCAGATGGGACTGCGACTGTGCCGGCAAGGTTGGCCTTTAACAATCCCCGGAAGTACGGGCTTTCCCTCCCGTAATCCAGGTGGGCCTTGCACAGATCCTTAATGACACTTTGTGAAAAGGGTTGCCAAATCGCTTGAGTGACGTTCCCACTCCTTGACCTGTTATATGTAACAGGCGCAAGTGAAGGGAAATCACCGCGGCATGGGCTTTGGGTCTCCGGCCCCCCCCCTCCGGTTTCCCCACCGTGGGAACCGGATGCGGGACCGTGAGAACCGGAAGACCAACGTGGCTCCGGCGCGGGCATGGGCGTGGCTCCGGGTGCTGACATCACTCGGGGGGTTGGGACTGGGGCGGAGCTTTGGTAGGGAGGAGTTTGGGAAGGGGCGGAAGGAGGAGGGAACAAGGAATCCTGGGAAGAAGAAGGCGCGAAATTTGCATGCGACTGCACCATGCGGTCGCCGCCATCTTCCGCTTGGGGAGAGGGGGAGAAAGGGGAAGCGCCGTCCCGTGACGCACCATCTTTTTCGGCGAAACCGAAACGGACTCGGGGTTTTGGAACTGGGTAAGAGGGGGGAAGGGTAGAAACTCGGGAAGCCGAGCCAGGGCTTTGCCGAGCCTCCTGAGCAGTTCGGCTAAGACTGTTCAGGCGGGGGGAACGGGATGCTTGCGGGAAGCCAGGGCCGACAGGAGAGGTTTCTCCTGCCGATCCCCGCAAGTTACTCATTTTGGGTAAAGAGGGAGCGGTAAAAAGGGAAGGAGAAACCGGGGAAAACTGCCTTCGCTGCTCTTCCTCTACTTTCTGTTTTTCTAAAAGGGCAGATCGAAGCTGCATAATCCAATAAATTAATTTTGCCGCGTGTTTGTCCCCTGCTTTGCCTAATTGAAAAAATTTCGAATAGGCTGCATCCCAAAACTGAATGCACACCGCTTGTGCAGGGGGCATTTTCGGAAAGTACAGGAAGAGCAGTTTTACGAACTTTTTGAGCTCCTTTTTCGAGAATTTAAACTCGGAGCCCTTCAACACAAAAACCAATAATTTACAAACTTCCTTTTCTTCGGTTGAGAGCTTCGCACCCATTTTTCTCAACCGTCACGCACGCACCTCAAAAACTAAAATAGCAAACGAAAAACAAAAACCCGCGACTTAAAACCCGAGACCGGAGACCACTTCCCCGCGCCCTCGGAGCGCGGCTAATTCAAACAAAAACCGACAACGGGAAAACGAATCCGTGCCCCACGCGACGGAGCCCGTTTCTGAAACAAAACGAGAAAAAACCGAAAGAAAAAAATGCCGCACTCAGACAACCTGGCCCTGGGAGGGCATAAGGCTTCTCCACAGGTGAAACGCGTTTCTTGGCTCTGTAAGAGCCCCCCAAAATTGACCTAAGGGGAGGGAAAATCCAGCTCCCCTAGGAACCCCAAAATGAAAGGTGAATTTACTCACCCGTCCGGTGCTGGCGAATGAAAAGAGGTGCTGGCGGTCCTTCGCCTGAAGAAGACTTTCCGGGCGCAGGAAAGCTGCCTTCTTCTCTTACCAGAAAGCGTACTCCACTGAGCTGCTTTTCTGATAAGCACGTGGCTGTCTGGAAATCCTGCTGCACTGCGTGGAGGCTTCCAACGCAGGCGAGAATCAAGTCCACGGGGTCTGGCGGTGTTCTCACACCTTTTTCCCGTGCAGAGAGCTCACGCTGCCACTTCTCGTGCTTTGCCTCGTGCTGCAGAAGCTCGTGTCCACGTGGTCTGTCCCACGTTGTGGCGCCACGTATGGCGTTTTTGCCCTCCGTGGGTCACTTTTCAGTGATCCCTTGCCTTGCCCGGCCTCTGGCAGCAGTCGGTAGGGCCCACTGGACAGATCTGCAGAAACCCCCACGCGGTGGGCTTTCTGGCTGGCAAGCACTAGATGTGAATTAGCGGCTATGGCGGTGGAAGGAAAAGGAAGGCTCTCTTCTGAGGGTTAACAGGAGATCTTTATTACCTGTCCTTCCTCATAGATGGTGGGTGAGAGAGAGCGAGAGCCCCCCGGATCCCCGCTTAAGAGGACAGGTACCAAGGGGCGTGTACAAAAACCTTACACCAATAGGGGGATAGAAAGGGAGGAGTTGGGGGGTAGATTGACACACAAAAGGGCCAATCTCTGGAGAAGGGGAGGGGAGGGGATTCCCAGAACCTGTTCCAATCAGAAGCCCGGTCTCCCCGAGATTTCCAGAAGGGGGAGAGGCTTTTCCTGGATGACTGGCAGGCTCCGGGGGAGGGGACAAACCACTGCAAATGCAGCTATAAACAGAGGGGTTTGGAATAGACCTTTTTCCCAACATAAATAACATTACTTATATAAACCCAAAACTTGTGAGCACAGCTCACGCACCGCTACACCACAGATATTTTCTTATGGTGAATTACGTATATCTCCAGATACTTCAAGAAAAATACTTGGTTTGTTTTGATAATATATATAGGCTGGCATTTAATTTTACCTATTTCATTCACAAGAAAATATTTTAATATGGATGTCATATATATATGTATATATATATATATATATATATGGATGTATGTGCTTCTGCAACAGGAGTGTACTTTGCTCATGTACATGGGAATTGCCATGACTTTAAAGAATACATTGAAACCCCCTTTTGACTGTAGATGCAGAATTACTCAGAATGCATAGAAATGCCAGCCTGATGTTTCAGGTTTGTAGGTTTTTCTTAAACACATTTCTAAAATAGTTTTGTTAAATGAATTATACTTTGTAGATAAAAGGGCAAATTTGATTTAATAATCATAGTTTGTTAAGCAGAAATAATGAGAAATGGCTGTGTTACTTGTTAGATCTAGCTTCTCTTGCATAACAGAATTCTTGGATGTTCTCTTCAGCCCATTTCCTATCAATTCAAGTTTTAATAGATAACTTCTTAATATCTATATATTTTATGTTCTATGCTAGCATATATGTTATCCACAGCTTTGTACAAATCAGTCACTTTTTGTGGGATAGTGGTTTTATACTTTCTGATTTCACGAAGGAACACTTTGAAGGAATGCTAAGAAGCTGTTCATATCCAAGTTCTCAATATTATATTTGTTAAATCTTATTCATTTTTCCTACTGGGACCCTAGTAATCCTCTAAAATCTTCTTAAGCAGGACATTTATCGCAGCTGAATCAAAGTAATATTATATGTTTAGAAACACACAGGATAAGAATTTTGAGACCTTAAATACAAACTAATGGATGCATAAACAAGAAGGAAAAAACGTTATTTTATGCTTAATGTTTTTGGGTAGAATTGCAGTGATTTTGTATAATTCTTGATTGTACCACAGACCCCACCCCTTGGGCAAATCATTTAATCTCTTTGTCTTTATTCCTACTCATCGTAATAGATGCTAAAGATATATTTTCTTCCTATATCTGTTGTATTTAATAATGACCACTCTTCACTTTAGAAACACTGTTACATTTACCTTGTATCATTCTGAGTAGCCTGACCTGTAAATCATAATTCTATCATTTATCTGACACTTTCTACAGGATTTCTAATTATTTAAATTCCTATTCTAAATCCATTACACAACAGAACACAAACCAGTCCTTTTGGAAAGATGGTATCAACTTCAGATTTTAGAAGCAGTTTTTGAATCAAATCAATATATGGGTCTCATAGCTCTCTGTTTGGGGAAAAAAGCTCCAGTGTTTGTCCAAAAATTAAAATTAGTTATACAAACTAGGCTTCTATAGCAATAAGGTAAAATAGAACCCTTCCCATAGAAAATAGGGAAGATAAATAACACTATATTTAATAAACTTTGTTCCTCTGGGCTTGTAACAAAGACTTAATAACATCTAGAACTAAGATAGTGAAGTAAAATCATTAAAATTTTAACTAATTTCCTCATGTTTAAGGTCTCATTTAGTAATATACGTAAGGAGTTTAATGGTCAAATTAGAAACATACTGAGAAGAATAAGCTTCTTTATGTAGAAATCAGTGAAAATTGTCTTTAGAACAATCAGCTTGAAGTATTAATAAACACTTTAATCTGATTGTAAGCATCTATTTTGAATTTAAATAGCATTCATAGTCTGCAATTCAATGGACTAGAATGGTGAAGATACAAAAAAATATACAGTATATTTCTGGGAATGAAATTTAGGAAATGCATTTTTCCTGTGTAGCTATTCTTTTACTAAATAGCTGAGAAAGTTGGTGCATAACTAGAAAGTTGGTGCAGAGTACCAGAACTAAATTCCAGAATGAGCCATATAAATAAGATCATAATCCCAAATATTCCGTGGAAATGTTTCCTATGAACAAAGAAAAAAGAAGAAAAGACAGGATGAGTGTTCTGAAAAGTTCTCTGAAGGATGCCTATTTTTTCTTTTTTCTCTTCTCTCTACACCATAAAAAGATAAATACTATAATTATAATGATCCTTGAGTTGCAGCCATGAACAAAAGCAGAGGGATCAGGAAAAAACAGAGATGAAATTGTTCAAGCACTTGTTAGAACCAACTTGTCCAAACCTCCTGGTATGACAGGTTCATTTTCATCCTTCTTGGTGCTGCTATTCTATATTGTGGAGATTATTGATTAAAAAGAAAGAAAATGGGATTTCTCTTCAATAAACTTACTCCTAAAAAAAGCGCATTTGTGGTGATCCTGAGCTTACTTAATGAAATAGTACCTATACTTGTAGCATAAAAAGTCAAATCTTCTAATACTCAAGAATTTTTTTTTTGCTCTTTGAATATTAAGAAGAGAAAAAATCCTGATCATAAATAATAGTTAGTCAATAGAAGTTGCTGCATAAAACATTATTGAGCAATGAATTCTCATTTGTGCTTTGAACACCTTCACAAAGACATTTTGACTGATGAATATAAAGCATGTATTATTAAGCAAAACACTTTTTCTTTCTTCTAAGATAAAATGTTCTTTTGCTAAGTATAGACAACTGCTACACAGCATAGATATTTGGGAGTTGTTACTCAAGTGCTTAAAGAAATAAGACCCCCAAACATCTTAATCATTGTTAAGACTGATGCCAAATTTGTTGCTGGGACAAATTGCAGTGTTAGCAGCCTCCTGCAAGGTGCCCCACACTGCCCATGCTGCCAACCACGTATCTGGAGAGATGTCAGGGCAGGTGGGTGGGATGAAGCATTTAAACCATGTGTCAGCTCCTGCTGTCTCGCTGCCCTTGCAGGCACAGTGGGGAACACTTTGTCACCAATAGATCATAACTCAGAAAAGCAGCAGGACAGAATCCCAGGTTGTGGTAAATTCCATTGGTTAAGCACCTACTTTCAGGATTTCCTCAGTTTCCCTAATAAGAAAAAAAATAAAAAGCTCTTGCAGTTGAGAAAATGTTTCTTAGAAAAATGAAGTGCATGAAGATTGAGTTCAACCTGGGTTCAACTCCTCCTCTAGCTGAGCTCTTTCCATTCCTTCTATTTTCCAGAAGCTACTGTTTCATGGGCCCACCAATTGGATGGGAACAAGGAATGGGGACCAGGATCTTGGGGTCAGAGCAGGCACTGGGTATTTTGTGGTAAATACTGAAAATCTCAGAGCTGGATTCAGACAAACCGGTGGAACTATTCTTACCAAGTTCACTGAGACTGGATGGCAACAAACACCAACCCTCTTCAAACATCAGCGTAAATCAAGGCAAGCAAATCTTTTCACTGGTCCCTATTATGGATGATTATATAACCAGTTGTGAGATTTATGCATTTTAGGTGATGTGAGAGTTAAAATTTTCTCTCAGAAAATAAAATATTTTGTTCAAATAAGAATAAATAAAATATTTCTTCAAAATAAGATGTAAGGAATGTGAAATATAAGCTGTTCACCAGAAACATGGTATTTTCCCTAATGGAACGAAAGTTGCATATTGTTGCTATGACACCTCATCAGGAAAATTTATTTGAGCAGTAGACATGATTTTTCTAATCACTTAAGACTTCCAAACCCATTTAGAAATACTGCTTTATGTTTCCAAATAGGCATTGCAGTTAATATTGTGCACTTGATATATAAGCAAGACCAATACACTCACTCTTGTGTAATGTTTTTCTCAAAAATGGTTGCCCCTATTTGCCTATAAGAATACTGTTATTGGTTTGACCATAATTTTGAGGGCATTTAATTTGTTTCTGTTTTGTAGTGTTTGAAAGGGTGTAATCTAAACAGTTCATTGTTTTCTGCTTAGAGCATGATGAAAAACTTTGTGAATAATAATTATTAGATTGCATTATTCCCAGCTACCCTTAATCATACAGTTAATAATTTTCATTAAATCCTTATGTTAGAAATTTACTACATTGTAGTGAAAATCTTAATTGCCCTGAAGTGTATTATGCTTTTTTTTCTTTAAGAGATGTCTCTGAATATTTAGGACATCTCTTATGATGGCTCTGAAATAGCTGGAAAGCAAAACAGAAAGTGGAAGTTACTTTTTATTACCCTGCTATTACAAAAACCTTTCTGCTGCATGTAATTTGAAATAATTGTCTTAGCAAGTTATAAGTCCATCATACACCAAGAGTTCTTTCACCCAGTCCAAGTAAAAAGTGCAGGAAGTGTTCAGTCTACTGCTTTCATATTACACAAATCCTTTAACTTGTACTTTGCAGTGACTCACCAAATGTTCCAAGTTAATTTTAGAAAGGTGAGCTTGCATAGGTTGTTGCTGACAATGCAAGATGAGTATTTCTGTACAAAACTATAAATGAGTCCTCGCATATTTTATGAAAGTCAAAGCACTGGAACCATTGGTTTATGTCTGTGGAAAAGCGCAGGTTCTCAAAATGACTCAAAGAAATGACAATATGCATTTAGATGCTGAGGTGTTAATATAGACACCTGACTCAAAGCTCTCAATCATCCTCCAGATGCCCTTGAAAAAGGAAAGCAGGAATCCACATTTCACTCAAAAGATGATTGTGCTTTGGTATCTAGACCTCCTCAGTCTCAAAGCTACTTTAGCAAATCTGCTTGTAAGCAACAAAACCATCAGTGTTTCATTACATCCGTGCTATTGGTAGTAAGTGTAGAGAAAATGTGCAGTTAGTGTTTCTTAGAATAGAGCAAATCAGGAATAAATTGACTGGTAGTGAGAGCTTCAGCATTCCTTCAGCCAGTAAACAAAGTAACTTGACAGCTGTAGCCTTTTTACTAAAGTAAAATCTAACTAATTCTGCTTTGAGTACAGGCAGCACAGTTTTGGAGGGTTTTTTTGGTCAGTCAGTCTGTATCAGGCAGTACAGGATCCATCCATCAGGAGGGATCCATCCCCATTAGAGCTTCACAATGGGTCACTATGGCAGACTCTTTCTGAGTTACCTTCTTCATGCTAAGTACAGAGCAGTGCACAAGTCCTGTATTGCAGTCAGAAAATAATATATGTGTCCTACTTCTCTGTATGTTGTGGAGAGAATAATTCCCTGACATCTACCACTAATACTCACTAGCCTTACTTCTGAGACAATTTCATAAACTCAGAGAACGCTATAAAAGATGGCTGAATGGAAAAACAGATTTAACTTCAGATCATCACTTTTTAAACATGTATAATTTCTTACTGGATTTTCATATCAGGACACTTTCATTTTTACTCCTTGGAAGTTTTACAGATACTTGGTGATATTGGTGTTGAGTTTGGTTATGAATAAACTCTGATGTTAGACAAGGGTGCTTGTCCCTCCTCTGATTGGTGCAATGTTTTATAAGCACAGTGAACCAGTGCTAAATATTCAGGATGTGCCTGTACTTAAAATGTTCACTGTGCAATGGATAAGTACTCCCATGTCAGGTATCTGCCATAATTTTATATCCAGCCTCAAGATACTACAGGGCTCTAGATGGGATTTCCTCCTGATGCAGAGGAAAACATTAGAAGCACACCAGGGATTCTTACTGTAAGGATTTTAATATGTTTTACTACTGGGAAGGGGCAGTAAAATATTTGCCTTCTGTCTTTTAAAAGTGGTGAACACTGTGGCAAAATTCTGCCTGTGTTGAAGACTAAACCCTGAATGGCTGTTTCTGCCACTGGACAAATTCCCTGTTTCCTTTGTCACATTTTTCTGTTAGGGAACTCCATGACACAGACTTCAGTTGTGTCACTTGGAAAACCCTGTCTCAGTGGAGAAGAACTCCACAGCCTGACTGAGAGCAAAATTGATTGTCATCTTGCTAAGAAGACGCTACTAGAATATGGTAAAAAATGTGATCCCTGAGCTACCAAAAGCTGGAACTATTTTTTGATGGTTGATCAATGAGATAAAAGCCAGGCTGTTTTGTTGTGTCCATGGGAATGACAAAATTTATTGTATGTATTTTTACATCCGAATCTGTGTAAAATGACACACTTTTTGCTCTCTAACCATAAATAGTGCCTCTATTTCCATCCTTTAATGGCCATGGAAGAGGAGCATAGACACATGCAAGGTTTATTTTTTGCCTTATCCAGATTTGGAAGATCAGTTGGTCTTTATGTCAGTTGCTCTTTATGCATCCCCAGGAACTGTGAAAAAGACATTTGTCCTTGTGAAAATCTCTCTCTCTCATCCCTAAATTCTGACAATATCATAGGAGTCTTTAGTGTTTTGCAGATGTTTGTCATCGACACTTAGTTTTCCAAAAGCCCAAATTTTTACTTGGTCATCTTGCCCATGGTATAAATCTGACTGCTTTTTGGTATTGAAAAACTCTCTCAAAAAGCAAAATATCAAAAGCTGAGATTGTTACATTGTTGCATAAAAAGCATGGTATTATCCTGTGGGAGCAACCATTACAAAAAGCTATGGATAAGGGACAAATTATTCAAATCTAATTTTGTGACAATGCTTTTAAGTCTTGTTTCTAGAACTCTAGGGAAACTCTCAGAAAAGCTAATGCTGGTTTTTTGAGTATGTCAGAAGAGATGGAGAACATCTATAGCAGTTTTCTAAACAATCAGGTTTCTGCTCTGTCGGCCAATGCAGCATATCCTCTGAAGCCTTTAGGAAGCTTTGTACAAGATTCACCGCAGGATAGCCTAGATGGTACATGCTGAACCTGATCTTTCACAGTTTTAAGTAGGAGACCTTTCCAGAGATATTAAAGAAAAGGCTGGCCCAAATTTGCTGTCTATTCCTTTCTCTGCAGGTAATTTGGAATTAAAAACTAAAATTCACACAGCTGGCTGAAAAATTTGTTAGTCACCTGGCTGCAATCTGCTGCTGTTCTTCAAGACAAAGACTACTGGGCTGTGGGGAGAATATGCTGAAGCACAGTCCTTGTGGAACATATGGTAGTCAGCACCTTCACAGCTTGAGCCTTCCAGATCATTGCACTGCATCAGTCTCAGAGTTAGGGTCATTCCCTTCATCTGTCTGATCTCTCTGGAACTATTGTTTTGTGTTCCACTTTGAATATCACATGCTTAATGCCATTTTCCCAGGCGTGTTGTCTAGAATGTTTCTGGCAGCAGCATTCCAATTAAGGCTGAGGACATCTTAACATAATTAGAGAGAACTAAGTCCCTAGGTGTCCTCCTCATTACCACAAACACTACATGCTTTTAAAAGAACTCCTGCTGAGAACCTGAATCTCTGGCAGTCTTTTCTGCTGACCTTAGATCTGTTTGTGGGGAGTCTACTGGGACACTTAGTCCCAGAGCATGTTCATTTTAAATTCAGTAGCAGTAGGAATTTAGTGGAGAGGTTTGCTAGAGTGGTCATATTTAGTGGACACATCTTCATGGAACACCCAAGGGGCTTTAACAAGGAGGGCATGTCAAATGTTATGTTTGGAGTTGAGCTAGTGCTTGAGATGATGTATTTAGCACATTCCTAACCTTCAATTTCTCTTGTTCAGAATCTTATGCACCCAATAACTAATGTAGAAGATTCTCTTTTGTCGCTTCCACTTCTTTCTACTCATTAATGTATGCCTGTGCTATATTAGAATCCCATAATTTTGCAATGGGATTTTGACATTTGGTTACACAGAATTATAAAACTGGAAACTTTCTGAACTGGCAAAAAACTGTGCTTCAACTCTGACTTCCTTGTGAAGTCGAGGTGCTGCGAAAATGCATTATTTAAATACTCAGGTCATATGTGAAGGTGTTCACATTAACCATAAACATGTTTTCTCAACACATAATATGTGGCCTGTTAATTCCTCAAGTGCTGTTAGCTGCAAAACTGTAGAAACTAATTTCTATTGAGGAAGGCATAATCAGGTCATAGAAATTGTTGGTCCTCTTAGTTGCACACTGGACTAGAGGGACCACACTATGGATAATTTAAGTGTGCTTCAAATGGGCTGAACTCAACTATGAACTTCCAAGTACAGTTTAAGTATGCAGTGTTAAAATTGGGAAATTACATTTAGTATAATACTCAGAGTTTGTAGTCTTGTGGTCAAAAAAATAACCAATAGTCTTTCTGTTCCCAAAATGGAGTGGAGCAGAGCAGTGGTGTCACTGCTGGGAACGCCGCCGTGGCTGTGGTTGTGTTGCAGTTCTTGGGAAAGGTTGGGAGTGCGTGTGTTGCTCTGGGCAGAGGGGGAGGCAGCTGGGCTTCTCCACAGGCTCAGATGCAGGTAGTGTCCAGCGGGAGTGCAAGTTCTGCCACGGGAGCTAAGGCCAACATGAGGGAGTGAAAATTTGTGCAGTTTGGATCTGTGTGAGCCACAGCCTCTCTCAGCTCAGCGCCCGCCAGGACTGACACAACTGCCCAGACTGAGCTCCCCTGGGGTCATGCTGCATGAGAGATTGGGAGGAGACACAGCCAGGACAGGTGACCCATATTGGCCAAAGGAATATTCCAGACCATGCTCCATATTTCAAGTTGTGTGCAAGAAGGAGGAAGGAAGGGACATTTGGAGTGATGGCATTTGTCTTCCCAAGTCACCGTGAGGGATGAGGGGGCCCTGCTGTCCTGGAGATGGGAAACACTTGCCTGCCTGTGGGAAATGGTGAATGAGTTCTTTGGGTTTTTTTGCTCGTGTGTGTGGCTTCTGCATTCCCTATGCAACTGAATTGTTCTTCCCCTGTGAGTTTTCCAGCTTTTACCCTCCAGTTCTCTGCCCTGAAGGCAGAGATCCTGCTGGTGGGGCATTGAGCGAGAATGGCTGTGTGTGGTGCTTGGTTGCAGGCTGGGGTTAAACCACAACATGAGAAATAGAGAAAAAGTGGTTTAAAAGTGAGAGGCAGAGGAAGGAAGCTTCCAAACTTTGGAATGGTGGTGGTTTTTCTTTTTTCCTAAGGCTGCCTTCCTGTAACCTGTCCAGCACCTGACCTATTTGGTGTCTGCCTCCCAGCTTCCAGTTTCACTGGGACCAGCCCATTTGGGCCCACTGCTTTCCCTCCTACCAGCACTTTGTGACTTGTCCCATGTCATGTTGCAACTTTCTTTTTTTTTTTTTATTGGCTTTACGTCTAATGCAGGCAGCTCCCTCTGGTGTACGGGTGTGCCCAGGGAAGCTCCCAGAGGTGCACCTCAGATGGGCAAGGCTCCTTGAAAGTGCCACAGCAGTGCAGCAGCAGGATGATGTGTACACAGTGGATGTACTGCTTGGCTTTCCATGTTTTCATCAATCCTGCCCTTTGTAGGCCCCGGTCCCACCTTGTTCTATAGCAAATATGTGCAGAGAAAGGTCTACAAAAGTGCTTCCTCGGGTTTTGTTCCCCAGCTGTCATTGAAGGGGCGACTGAAGGTCCTCTTATGCTGCATTTTATAGTCCTAGCTAGAACAAACCTTGTGAGTTTTCCACAAGAGAATGAGTGGCCAAAGGTCCCATTCTCTTTTTTGGTTTCCTCACATCCTGGTTCCTTCTCAGTGTTCAGCTTCTCAGTGTGGGCTATAGGGGCTTGGTATGTTTTTGGAATTACTCTTAGATGCCTTGAGCAATAAGTTACAGACTAGGAGGGCTTTTTGTGTTGCTTTGTTGTGTTGCAGAATAAGGACTTTACAATTAAAATTGTAAAGCAGGTATGTTTTATTTCCATGCACGGGGGATTTTCCACCATACATGTGTACCTGGTCGAGACAGGTTCCACATTTCAATACACATGGATCTCACAAACTGACACCTCCCTGCCCGCCCGTTACCCACCCACTCTCTGCTTCCTTGCACTTTATATTGTAACTAGTCTTCTGTGGTGCCACACCTCCTGGCAGTCGAAGGGCAGGGGTCTTCTGATGAAGGAAGAGGTCTTCCTCAGCTGCTTCCGGTTTGACCTCCATCTCTGGGCAGGTGCAGTGGAGGTTTGACTAATTCCCAGGTCACCATCCTGGCCAAAAGCAGGAGCCAGGTTCTTACGGGTTTCTTAAGCCACAGGTTCTGCTTTATTGGGTTTTCAGAATATCTAAGTCTTGCTTTGCTGAGTTTTCACAATATACACAATATACATCTTATCTTTATGGCATTTACCTAGCAGCTAAATCCTTATGTGTTCTGTTACAAGTTGGTTTTACTTAACAAGTTACATTCTTATGTACAAAGTTGTTTTTCTACCTTCACAAGATTGTTAAATAAGCTATATGTTTCTCTTCTCCATCCATTTCCTTAAGCGCATTATATGCTTCTAAAATTCTGAATGTTCTTCTACATATATGTTTCCCATATCACTGTAGCAGAGGAGAACTTTGCAGTCTTTTTAGGGTGTTAGCTGTAGAGAAGGCCTGGTTCTATGCATGAACTCACAAAGCAGCATAGGGCAGCCGCTATTGTGATGTCAGCGGCCGCATCACAGCGCTGTCGAGGCAAAGATGCCGTGCCAGTGTGCAGAGAAGCTCTTTGGTGTGCTCACTGCGGGTGGAACGTGTGGATCGACGAGGTCTCCGCCAGCAGGCTGCACCCTGACAGGACTCTGGGTAGTTTTGTTTATCCCCCAGCTGTTGTCTGGTGCAGACCAAGCAGTGCTGCTCAAGCCATGGAGGGAGCGTGTGCTGCAGTTTGCACGGCTTTTTCCGTGGCTTATTCTGGGTACTTTTTCACCCACCTGGCTCGTAAGTAGACATTTTTGTTTGCCGCAGCATACGGAAACCAAAATGCCATGAAGGGGCCTTTAGCTGGGTAAAGCTGCTGTCAAGAGCTCCAGCTAAGAAGGGAGTGTCTCTAGCCTGTGGGGCGTGGGCAACATTTCTAGCGTAGCCTGCAGGGGCTCCGCTCCAGCCACGGCATGGCCGGTGTCAGTGGAGTCTAGAATCTCCTCAGTTTGCTGGCTTAAGCAAGACAACTGCCAAGATGGGAAGCCTGGGAGAGCTTGGCAGGAGTCCTTGTAAAAACTGTGCACTGCTCTCCAGCACTGAGGAGAAGCATCTTCTTCCTGCATTCCCTCATGCCAGGATGGGACTGTGGAACCTGACACTTCCTGTGTGCTACCAGAGCCATTCACTGTGTGATGAAATCACAGAATCATCTTGAAAAAGACCTCTGAAACAGACATTTCAAAGGAGTTCTTGTATGCTCCCAAACCCAGGAGCTGTGTCACAATAGAGCAGCCAGCATGGCTAAGTGGGGCTTGGGTGAAGCTTTTCTGGGGAAAGGTTTTCAGCAAGCTCACAGCAATTGCTGTGTGCAATCTCTTCAGGAAACTGAAGTACAGGAAGGAGAGGAGCTGTAGCTCCTGTTGGGTGGGGTGGGGTAGAAGCAATGCCTGTTACAGAACCACTTGGACTTTCTCTGTCTCAAGTTTCTGTGGGTTGAGCGGCCAAAAAGGACAAGAGGGGGACACAAGGCAGTATTTTGTGCTGTTGTCTTGCTTGCTGTGTGACACAAGGGTTGCTGCTGGAGGACTGTAGCGAAGGCAGAATGCTCTGTCTTTGGGTTGACTTTTTGGCGGGCTCGCCCAGCATGGGCAGTTTTCTTACAGCATCTGCTTTTTTTTCCCTTGTGTGGTGCAGGTCACATTGCCCGTGCCTGGAGAGAATCTGCTCCTTGGGTGAGTGGGAAGGGAGCCTTTGATGTTAGTGAAGTTTTACAGTTGTGGTGCAAGCTGTGAGCTGGGCTTGTTGCAGTCTGGTGCCAGCCTGGTTGGATGAATGGAAGTGCAGTCCAGGCTCTTTGCAGCAGCAGCCAGTGGCTGCAGGAGAAGGATCCCTGGCTGTTTTCTCCAGTTCCATTTCAGAGCTTTGAATCAGATGAAAGTGGGGTGGCTTGGTGCTTTAAGCCATGGTGGAACTTCTCCCGTACAAGAGAGTGCAGTCTCATCTAATTGGCCCATTTTACTTGAGTTTGAACAACTTAGAATCCTGTTTCTCTCCAGATGATTTCTCCTTAGTGCATGTGGGTCTAGAGCTGGATATAAAGAAGGTTGCCTGTCCCTCATGCTGCGATCTATCTGCAGAGCTCAAAACCAACCTCAGAGCCTTCTCTGGCTGTGTGTCTTCCTGAAGAAGAGGCCAAAGGGGAGGAAGATGCCCGCCAAGCTGCACCTGCTGCCACTGCAGGGCCTGAGCATCCAGCATCAGTAAGTGGCAGCTCTGGGTAACCCTGTGGCTGGAGCAAAGCAGAGCTGCAAAGTTTCTAATCAGACAGCACCTCCCGTCCGTGGCTGAAAATGCTAAGGGCTGGAAAGATTCCAGTGCACTTTCCCCAGCCAGTGAGGCCTGGAAAAGCAGTGTGGAACTTGGACACTTAGGTGTCACTTTCCCACTATTCTGACAGGGGCTGTGAATTTGTCTTAGCGAGAGACAAGAGGTAGCATTAAGATGTCTTTGGATGCTCCTGGGGTACAGGTGAGGGCCTTTGTGCCCAGTGGCTGTGCAGGCTCCCTGTCCCCAGTGCAGAGAGCAGTGCAAAGATGCAGTTCACAGCCTTGCAGGATACGGAGGAGACACTGTCCCCAGGAGGGACCTTGCCCTCTCCACGGATCAGCTGTCGGTAGCTAAAGGAGCAGCTGAGATGCAGTGGGGCCTGTAGCTGAATAGACATAAGGTTCTGAAGAATGACAGCTTCTTTCCTGTCCCTCATGCTGCTGGCTGTCCACAGAGCATAAGGGAAGCATCAGCACCTGTTCTGGCTGCCTCTGTACCCAAGGAAGAGGCTGAAGAGGAGGAAGGTGGCAATGAACCTGCCCCTGCTGTCAGCCCAGAGCCTGAGCAGCCGTCAGTAAGTGCCAGCTTTGGTTAGCGGTGTCTTTGGTGTCATTTTGTCCGTCCTGTAACGGCAGCCTTTGGATTTTGTGCCTTGAGTTGGAGAAGTGGGCAGCAAAAGCCGAGAGGTGAAGAGCCCTGGATGTGGCTGGCAGCATCTTCCTAGGGGCTTGCATTTGAAATGGGATTGGAGGGCCATCTCTGCCAGGCACATTTGTGACTCGTGTTCATTTCTTGTCGCAGAGCTCCACCTCGTCTGTCCTGGCACCTGCACGAGCTGCAGCTGCAGGCTCTGAAGAAGCCTCCAGTCCCCAAGCTGCAAAGTCAAGCTTGAGCAGCTCGTGCACCTGGAGCACGAGTAGTTCCTCTGGCAGCAGAGAGCAGCTGCGAGACAGGACAGATGACAAGTGCCTGGCCGTGTTGAGTATGCCCTTTGTGATCCTTGTGTGCTGGAGCAGTGCCGTGTGTGTACATGTGTCAGCATGAGCTGTCCCACCTCCTGCTCCTCCTCAGCTGAGTGTCAGGGCCTGAGGCCTCCACACAGGACCTGTTGTTATGCTTTGAGGTGGTGAGGGAGCGCTGGGGTGCTGCGTCCTGCCTCTGAGGGCAGCTCGGCCTGGTTTGGCTTTGCCCAAACTTCCCTCTAGGTAAAAGGCAAACCAGAGATTGTTTCTGGCTGAGCAGGAGGCTGTGACCTAGCAAATGAGTAAGCCTCAAGGAGCTCTCTGGGCCCAGCTCCTGTGGGGCATGGCCAAAGTCATCTTCAGGACCTCGCCTGTCCTAAAAGCTGAGGGGCCTCATTCCTAAGGCCCCTCACAGTAGATTATAACATCAGCTCCTGCTCTTGAAAGACAGAAGGGCATAGTTTAGGCAGAGTCCTGCATCAAGGTGGAAATCATGCCTTTGCTGGAAGCACCTTGCAACGTTCTTCCTGTTCTGGAAAGGGCAGCTGTTGATAAAAGGTTGATTCCAGAACCCAAAATGTCTTTGATGTTTGCAAGGATTAAAGCTTTTATTGAATATCACAAGAGTGTTCATTGCCAAGAACAGAAAGGTTTTGTTTTTTCCTGCTGCCCTTAACGTTTCTAGACAACAATCACTTCACTCAGTTATGGTTTCTGATCCCTGTCTCCTCTGTTTCTCCACGTGCTTAGATTTTTGTTAGACTTTTAGTTGTGTGCAGGCCCTCTATGCTGCAGAGCTGCTTGTCTTGCTGCTGTTGTTTTGGTGGTGGTGGTGGTGGTGGTGTTGATGCTCCCCGACTGGCTGAGCTGAAAGGGCCCGGTGAGTGGGGCTGCCTTTCTGATCTGCTGCAGGGCAGGATCTCTGTTCTGAAGGGAGTACCTTCCCTTGGGATTTTTACAGGGATGCTGGTGAGCAACGGAGATCCAGAGGCTAAATACACAGAACTGGAAACTATTGGCAAAGGGTAAGTGCAGCCACAGTTCCTTCTTCAAAGGGAGGGGCTGTGTATTTTGCTGGCATCATACCTCCCCAGGGTGACATCAGGCAAACTCCAAAGCTGTTCAGACACTGTGTTGAGATGCTGCCATCTCTCAGGATGGGCCAGCATTTATAGCTGTGGTCCGAAGGCATGGCAAAGACGCCAGGATGCTGGCAACGTCTTTTCTGCAGCAAAGAGCAGCACCTGGCAGATCACCTGTCCCTCAAGCATGTTGTACCAGTTTGCCACTTTCCTTAGGAGAAACCATTTTTGCGAGTCTCAGAAGAACGCAGAATACATGGGAATGAAATGAGGAAAGACTTCATGGCCTCAAAGGCCAAGTTAGCAGCCGAGAGCTGTCAGGGAACAGCTCTCAGTAACATTTCTTTCCAGTATCTTGCAGAAAACAAGATGCAGTGGTCAGGACGACCATCACCTAGTCTAGAAGCCAAAAGCAGAAATGAAAGAAGCACCTCTCTTTTGTAGCTGAGATGGCAAAAGCCAAAGCTTCAGGGGAATGCCCAGTGCCAATGCACTCTGGAGGAAAAGGCATCATCTGCCTGATGGCAGACCCCCTCAAGAATCCTGTGGGGTTTAGGCCTTTCCTGCAAAGAATCCACCAAGCTGTTCCCTTTTGAAGGCCAGCTCTGCTGACTGTAAACAGGATTGATTTGCAACATTTCCTCTGTGAGGAGCCAAATGTACAAGAACTCACTGGAAAAGTAGAGTCCTTCCTGCATGTGGTGCACCGAAGAGAAGCAGCTGCCGATGGCTCTGGACCCAGAACGCAGCTGTCTAAGGAGCCTGTGTTTTGAGTCCTTCTCCACTGGTGTGCGCAACAGTGGAAGCCTTTGCCTGCTCTGGCTGTGGCTGCAGCTGTGGCTGGAGACTACTTTCCTTGCCAGCTGGAGAAAGGATCTGTGTCTAGAGGCTTTCCTCTGATGGCTGTTACATGGCTTTGGGCTTCTCAGTAGGCCTGTGTGGTGCTGCCTGAGTCTGGCAGATAGACTCCAAGGAGGGGTGTGAGAAGGTCCAACCAGCATGTGTGTGCCTGGAAAAATCCCACACATGCACAGATACAGAAAGAGAAAAGGGAAAAAGCATCCAGACCAGTATCTGTTGTGTTCCATTTGCTGTTTGTCCCAGGTCATTTTTTCCCCTTGGACCGCAGTGTCTTGCACTTGCAGGGACTAAAGGACTTCTCTTTTCTCTGCTGCTGTTTTGTTTCTAGGGGTTTTGGCACCGTGTGCATGGCAGTGGAGACTGCCACAGGAGAAGAGGTAAGCGTCAAGCAACCCCGCAGCTTTTGCAGCTCTCGTGTGCCCTCCCCTCTGCTGTGAGCTGTGGCTGAGCTTTCGGTCACCGGTAGAGCTTTGCTGCAAAGGCAAATGAAGTGCAGAGCAGTGTCCACCTGCCAAATGCAGTGGAGGCAGATTTTGTCCTTCTCAGCTGCCCCAAGGGATGCAAGGAGGCCAAGTGGTATCTTTCAGAGGAGGGCACACTAGCTGGGTCTTAGTGCCAGGGTGGTGTCTCCGAGCACGGCACTGCTCTTTGGGGCTGCAGCTCAGGGTTCCCGAATTCTCATTTCTGGCTGTTAGCAAATACATGGGAATTGTCTTTTTTGGAGGTGTCCTTAAAGATGTTTTCATCATCACGGCATTTTTGCTGTAAAGTATGTACTTGTAGGGGTAACCCTTCAGGTTGTTTTTAGGATGACATTTTATCCTTCATGCCTGTACATTTGCTTTGCTGTTGTTGTGCAGTGGAGAATGCCAGCAGCCTCTGGAGTAATGGTCAAACCCCCTAGAACTGCCAGAGGTTTCCCAGCATTTTACTCCATTTTCACTGGCACAAAATGACTTCCTGCTTGCAGGGAATGAATGTGTGGATGAAAATGGGGATGATAAAAGAAGGCCCTAGGAGAAGACTGTGGGCACAGTGAGTGTTGTTAGAGCTTTGAGGTGGAGAGTTTAGGCCATGTTTCTCCAAGGTTTATAAGGCAAAGGATCTCTGCCACGGTGTCCTGGGACTGGCACCCAAGCAAGCGGTGTAAGAGGCTCCTGCAAGCTCAGCTTCAAGTTCCTCTGATGTTCAGTCGCAAGGCAGTTTGGCCCAGCCCAGCTCTGTCGTCCCAAAATGACTGTCTCCGTGTTCCTCTTCCAGTCTCGTGTCACAGACTTCTTTGGTTTATGGTTTTCCGTGTTGTTTTAGGTGGCCATAAAGAAAATTAGTCTCCTGCAAGAGAGCTGCAGCAACGAACTGTGCGTGAATGAAATCCAGGTCATGCGCAACAATAAGAACGCCAACCTTGTGAACTATGTAGACAGGTGGGTGGTTCTGCTGTTCTCCTGTGAAGGGTCATTCACATCCTGCAAGCCAGAGGTACAACCACTCCTTTGGTGGCTGGCAGAGGATGGAGCTGTTAATTCCTGTTTCTGGGCTGATCTACAGCATCTTGGGAGGCAATTGCATCAGGGCTGCATTAATCTTTCCTGGCATGCCTAGTTTGAAGTACGCTTCCAAAGATGACCTGACTTGGCCCTATCTTACTGAGCCAACAGCCTCAAAGTCCCTGCCCTCTCTCCACGTTTTGTTGGGTTTGGGGTTTGATTTTTTTCCCATAGGTCTTAATGCTAACAAAGCACTCTAGATCATATTTCCCTTAGCCTTTTCCTGGTGTTTTGCATTGGTGTGGATATCAAGCAGTCTCTTAGACTGCACTAAGTTCAAGCCCTGTAGAGCCTAGTGAGTGACTGTTCACTTCCTCCTGTCTTCCTCTGAGAGAGACACAGAAACAAGAGGCCATCACATCATGGAAGTGCGTGCATTCATCTCCAGGCTGTTGTTTCCTCCTTTCAGCTACCTGGTGGACCTGGAAGTCTGGCTGGTGATGGAGTACATGGACGGAGGTTCTCTACACGACATCATCAGGGAGACTCGTATGGCAGAAGAAGAGATAGCAGTTGTCTCTCAGGAGGTAAGGGATGGTGCTTGTGCTTCCCATGGCTTGAGTGGGATGGTCCTTCCCAATGGGTAGGAAGGAGGAGTGATTTCATCTTCCAAGCTTCCTTTCTGCCTTTCTCTTATGACCAGCAGTAGCACAAGCATCTGAAGTGCCTGGCCATGTGCCTGCCCTTCTTCTAGTGTGTTTGTTTGTGTTTGGCTCTCTAAACACTTGCCTGGAGCCTGTGTGTACTGCATTCCTTCCCCGTAAGAGCAAACTCACTCATGGCAGAATCTGAAACCAGTGGCAAAGACAAAGAGATGCTCACAGGACTCTCACAGAGCTCAGCCTTTCAAAGGAGAGCCTTGCCCTGAAAGTGGTGCTTGCAAAAGCATCCGCCATTGTCTGGCTGGAGAGAGCACAGCCATTGCAGCAGTGCTCCCTCAGTCTGTTTTTGTGAGGCATTGTCCAGAGGAACAATTGCCCTTTCTCTTTCAAAAGCAAATACACCCTGGCTTAAAAAGGCACTGCTGTCCTCATGTTGGAGCAGCAAGCTCCAAGTAGCTCTTGCCCTTTCCAGCAGCCTGTCCTGCCATGGCTCACTGTCCCCAGCAAGTCAGTGTTTCAGATCTGCCACTTCCCTGCTTGTGGGATGAAATCAGATGAGGAGCTCTTAGGCTCATGTTTCTTTTTCCTCTCTCAGTGCCTGCGAGGCCTGGATTTCCTTCACTCCAAGCAAGTGATCCACCGAGACGTCAAAAGCCACAACATTCTCCTGGGCTTGGATGGATCTGTCAAGTTGGGTGGGTGTTGTTGGCCAGGCTCAGCCGTGGCGGGCTGCAGCGTGAGGCTGCCTTTGGCTAAATGCCAGTTCCCCAAGAGTGGTGCCTGTGGCAGTGCAGGCCGGCCTGCTGCAAGCGCAGAGCACATGCACGAGGTGCAGGGAGGCATGTCTGGGAAGAACGTCTCAGGAGTGGCTTTGGGTAGTGTGTGTCCCTTCCCAAGCAAGGCTCTTACAGTCTAAAGCTTCAGGGGACTAAAAGCCACTATCTGAAAGTGGGAGCTTTTGGCAAGTGGCCAATTCTATAGTTCCTCGGCTGTAGGTCTGAGGCACGGCAGCATGGCCCCTTTTGCAACTAGAGTCCACACTGCCTTCTTGGACGCTGGGTACAGTGGGGAATTCTTTTGTTTACTTTTTCACTTTACGCTGGCTTGATCACAGTGGTTTTTTTCTCCTCAGCTGATTTTGGCCTCGCTGCTCAGCTCACCGCTGAGCAGAGCAAACGGAGATCAGCTGTTGGGACTACTTACTGGATGGCGCCAGAAATTTTCACCGGGAAGCCCTATGGCCCCAAAGTGGACATCTGGTCCCTTGGCATCGTGGGGATCGAGATGGTAGAAGGAGCGCCTCCTTACCTGATGAAAACCTCCCGCACGGTACGCTGCAACTACTCTTAGATACTACTGTCACTCTAACAAAATCTGCCCCCATGCTTCTGCCCAGGGAGCTTGTAACTCCTGAGGATAATAGGTTCCAGGCTGCATAGTCTCTCGTGCTCCTTGTCCAGATTATTCCCTTGCCATTTCATCATAAATAACATGAAAAGTTCATGATGCCTTTTGCTTGATGGAAGCTCTGTCTAAGGGAGCAGTGAGCAGTGCCAAGCTGCATTTTACGGAACAGTCCTTGGGAATAGCAGAGTTAGACTAAAGTCCCTCTTTCAAATGGCCTGTGGAGCTGGTGTCAGTCCTCAGAGAAGCAAAGTGTGCTTGTGCTGATGGAGTTGCTCCTAATTGCATCAGCCAGTGAAATCAGGGGTCAGAGCAAGAGCCTTTGCACCTTGGACTGGCTGTGGCTGCCTCAGGGTTTGGGTTCTTTTGGTTGGGGTAAGAAAGTCATCTCTCGCCCTCTGGGAGGGGAGGAAAGTGCTGCTGGAGAATGAAGCTTGTCCAGTGGGGCATGTCTGAGCGTTTTGGGGTGTGAAGGAGACAGGTAGAGTGTGGCGTTTCCTTCTTCTCTAGGTCCGACAGCTGATAAGCACCGGGGGCACGCCAAAGCTGCAGAAGCCCAGGCAGCAGTCCGCTTGGTTGCGAGACTTTCTGCACTGCTGCCTGGAGACAGACGAGGACAGGCGCTGGTCTGCCCAGGAACTTCTGCAGGTAAAAGGCAAAGCGGCTGCAGGGTGCGCCTGCTGCCCATTGCCAGGGACTCCTCGTCTGCTCAAGCGCAAGGCATCAAATTGGCCCCACTCCTAAGAATCTCCAATCTAAGGACTTTTCCAAGGGAAACGGAGGAGAATCTTGGCCTGGGATGGGTTGGGAGGAGCCTTTCAAGGTGACCTAGACCAAATCTCCTTAAGCTGAAAAACATCTGGATTAATGGATTTGTGGGATTGTGAGCCATCTTTGCCTCATGTAGCAAGGTTCTGGACGTGGAGACACGGGCACATAGAGTGTCTTCATGTCTTCAGCTTCCTGGTACCCAGAGAAAGCCTGTTTCAGCCTGTGAGGAAAGTGGTTCATTTCTTCTTTTTCTCTTTGGACAGCATCCGTTTGTAACCTCAGCCAAGCCGACCTCCAGCCTGACACCTCTGATCATGGCAGCGCAGCAGTTTATGGCTGACAGAAGATACTAGCCCTGGAAGAGGCCATTGTTGTTTTCCGTAGTTTGTAGTTTCTAGTGTACAGTTTGTAGTTTGTTTAGATTGATAGTCAAAATAAATACTGTAAAACATTCACTGTCTTGGAAGCTTCCCTTTGTTCTGACCCTGTGAATAAGCTCTAAATTTGCTTCTGAATGGTCGGTCAGGTGTTTCTTAAGCATGGGAAGACCCATGGATGGGGTTTGTGTCATGGTTTGGAAGGGGGCAAAGGTCTTCTTCCTTCACTGCCTCCTGGCCACAACCTCTTGTGGCCATACAGGCTTGCAGCTGTGAACAGAGGAGCAGAGTAAGGCAAAATGGAGTGGAGCAGAGCAGTGGTGTCACTGCTGGGAACGCCGCCGTGGCTGTGGTTGTGTTGCAGTTCTTGGGAAAGGTTGGGAGTGCGTGTGTTGCTCTGGGCAGAGGGGGAGGCAGCTGGGCTTCTCCACAGGCTCAGATGCAGGTAGTGTCCAGCGGGAGTGCAAGTTCTGCCACGGGAGCTAAGGCCAACATGAGGGAGTGAAAATTTGTGCAGTTTGGATCTGTGTGAGCCACAGCCTCTCTCAGCTCAGCGCCCGCCAGGACTGACACAACTGCCCAGACTGAGCTCCCCTGGGGTCATGCTGCATGAGAGATTGGGAGGAGACACAGCCAGGACAGGTGACCCATATTGGCCAAAGGAATATTCCAGACCATGCTCCATATTTCAAGTTGTGTGCAAGAAGGAGGAAGGAAGGGACATTTGGAGTGATGGCATTTGTCTTCCCAAGTCACCGTGAGGGATGAGGGGGCCCTGCTGTCCTGGAGATGGGAAACACTTGCCTGCCTGTGGGAAATGGTGAATGAGTTCTTTGGGTTTTTTTGCTCGTGTGTGTGGCTTCTGCATTCCCTATGCAACTGAATTGTTCTTCCCCTGTGAGTTTTCCAGCTTTTACCCTCCAGTTCTCTGCCCTGAAGGCAGAGATCCTGCTGGTGGGGCATTGAGCGAGAATGGCTGTGTGTGGTGCTTGGTTGCAGGCTGGGGTTAAACCACAACATGAGAAATAGAGAAAAAGTGGTTTAAAAGTGAGAGGCAGAGGAAGGAAGCTTCCAAACTTTGGAATGGTGGTGGTTTTTCTTTTTCCTAAGGCTGCCTTCCTGTAACCTGTCCAGCACCTGACCTATTTGGTGTCTGCCTCCCAGCTTCCAGTTTCACTGGGACCAGCCCATTTGGGCCCACTGCTTTCCCTCCTACCAGCACTTTGTGACTTGTCCCATGTCATGTTGCAACTTTCTTTTTTTTTTTTATTGGCTTTACGTCTAATGCAGGCAGCTCCCTCTGGTGTACGGGTGTGCCCAGGGAAGCTCCCAGAGGTGCACCTCAGATGGGCAAGGCTCCTTGAAAGTGCCACAGCAGTGCAGCAGCAGGATGATGTGTACACAGTGGATGTACTGCTTGGCTTTCCATGTTTTCATCAATCCTGCCCTTTGTAGGCCCCGGTCCCACCTTGTTCTATAGCAAATATGTGCAGAGAAAGGTCTACAAAAGTGCTTCCTCGGGTTTTGTTCCCCAGCTGTCATTGAAGGGGCGACTGAAGGTCCTCTTATGCTGCATTTTATAGTCCTAGCTAGAACAAACCTTGTGAGTTTTCCACAAGAGAATGAGTGGCCAAAGGTCCCATTCTCTTTTTTGGTTTCCTCACATCCTGGTTCCTTCTCAGTGTTCAGCTTCTCAGTGTGGGCTATAGGGGCTTGGTATGTTTTTGGAATTACTCTTAGATGCCTTGAGCAATAAGTTACAGACTAGGAGGGCTTTTTGTGTTGCTTTGTTGTGTTGCAGAATAAGGACTTTACAATTAAAATTGTAAAGCAGGTATGTTTTATTTCCATGCACGGGGGATTTTCCACCATACATGTGTACCTGGTCGAGACAGGTTCCACATTTCAATACACATGGATCTCACAAACTGACACCTCCCTGCCCGCCCGTTACCCACCCACTCTCTGCTTCCTTGCACTTTATATTGTAACTAGTCTTCTGTGGTGCCACACCTCCTGGCAGTCGAAGGGCAGGGGTCTTCTGATGAAGGAAGAGGTCTTCCTCAGCTGCTTCCGGTTTGACCTCCATCTCTGGGCAGGTGCAGTGGAGGTTTGACTAATTCCCAGGTCACCATCCTGGCCAAAAGCAGGAGCCAGGTTCTTACGGGTTTCTTAAGCCACAGGTTCTGCTTTATTGGGTTTTCAGAATATCTAAGTCTTGCTTTGCTGAGTTTTCACAATATACACAATATACATCTTATCTTTATGGCATTTACCTAGCAGCTAAATCCTTATGTGTTCTGTTACAAGTTGGTTTTACTTAACAAGTTACATCTTATGTACAAAGTTGTTTTTCTACCTTCACAAGATTGTTAATAAGCTATATGTTTCTCTTCTCCATCCATTTCCTTAAGCGCATTATATGCTTCTAAAATTCTGAATGTTCTTCTACAATATGTTTCCCATATCACTGTAGCAGAGGAGAACTTTGCAGTCTTTTTAGGGTGTTAGCTGTAGAGAAGGCCTGGTTCTATGCATGAACTCACAAAGCAGCATAGGGCAGCCGCTATTGTGATGTCAGCGGCCGCATCACAGCGCTGTCGAGGCAAAGATGCCGTGCCAGTGTGCAGAGAAGCTCTTTGGTGTGCTCACTGCGGGTGGAACGTGTGGATCGACGAGGTCTCCGCCAGCAGGCTGCACCCTGACAGGACTCTGGGTAGTTTTGTTATCCCCCAGCTGTTGTCTGGTGCAGACCAAGCAGTGCTGCTCAAGCCATGGAGGGAGCGTGTGCTGCAGTTTGCACGGCTTTTTCCGTGGCTTATTCTGGGTACTTTTTCACCCACCTGGCTCGTAAGTAGACATTTTTGTTTGCCGCAGCATACGGAAACCAAAATGCCATGAAGGGGCCTTTAGCTGGGTAAAGCTGCTGTCAAGAGCTCCAGCTAAGAAGGGAGTGTCTCTAGCCTGTGGGGCGTGGGCAACATTTCTAGCGTAGCCTGCAGGGGCTCCGCTCCAGCCACGGCATGGCCGGTGTCAGTGGAGTCTAGAATCTCCTCAGTTTGCTGGCTTAAGCAAGACAACTGCCAAGATGGGAAGCCTGGGAGAGCTTGGCAGGAGTCCTTGTAAAAACTGTGCACTGCTCTCCAGCACTGAGGAGAAGCATCTTCTTCCTGCATTCCCTCATGCCAGGATGGGACTGTGGAACCTGACACTTCCTGTGTGCTACCAGAGCCATTCACTGTGTGATGAAATCACAGAATCATCTTGAAAAAGACCTCTGAAACAGACATTTCAAAGGAGTTCTTGTATGCTCCCAAACCCAGGAGCTGTGTCACAATAGAGCAGCCAGCATGGCTAAGTGGGGCTTGGGTGAAGCTTTTCTGGGAAAGGTTTTCAGCAAGCTCACAGCAATTGCTGTGTGCAATCTCTTCAGGAAACTGAAGTACAGGAAGGAGAGGAGCTGTAGCTCCTGTTGGGTGGGGTGGGGTAGAAGCAATGCCTGTTACAGAACCACTTGGACTTTCTCTGTCTCAAGTTTCTGTGGGTTGAGCGGCCAAAAAGGACAAGAGGGGGACACAAGGCAGTATTTTGTGCTGTTGTCTTGCTTGCTGTGTGACACAAGGGTTGCTGCTGGAGGACTGTAGCGAAGGCAGAATGCTCTGTCTTTGGGTTGACTTTTTGGCGGGCTCGCCCAGCATGGGCAGTTTTCTTACAGCATCTGCTTTTTTTTCCCTTGTGTGGTGCAGGTCACATTGCCCGTGCCTGGAGAGAATCTGCTCCTTGGGTGAGTGGGAAGGGAGCCTTTGATGTTAGTGAAGTTTTACAGTTGTGGTGCAAGCTGTGAGCTGGGCTTGTTGCAGTCTGGTGCCAGCCTGGTTGGATGAATGGAAGTGCAGTCCAGGCTCTTTGCAGCAGCAGCCAGTGGCTGCAGGAGAAGGATCCCTGGCTGTTTTCTCCAGTTCCATTTCAGAGCTTTGAATCAGATGAAAGTGGGGTGGCTTGGTGCTTTAAGCCATGGTGGAACTTCTCCCGTACAAGAGAGTGCAGTCTCATCTAATTGGCCCATTTTACTTGAGTTTGAACAACTTAGAATCCTGTTTCTCTCCAGATGATTTCTCCTTAGTGCATGTGGGTCTAGAGCTGGATATAAAGAAGGTTGCCTGTCCCTCATGCTGCGATCTATCTGCAGAGCTCAAAACCAACCTCAGAGCCTTCTCTGGCTGTGTGTCTTCCTGAAGAAGAGGCCAAAGGGAGGAAGATGCCCGCCAAGCTGCACCTGCTGCCACTGCAGGGCCTGAGCATCCAGCATCAGTAAGTGGCAGCTCTGGGTAACCCTGTGGCTGGAGCAAAGCAGAGCTGCAAAGTTTCTAATCAGACAGCACCTCCCGTCCGTGGCTGAAAATGCTAAGGGCTGGAAAGATTCCAGTGCACTTTCCCCAGCCAGTGAGGCCTGGAAAAGCAGTGTGGAACTTGGACACTTAGGTGTCACTTTCCCACTATTCTGACAGGGGCTGTGAATTTGTCTTAGCGAGAGACAAGAGGTAGCATTAAGATGTCTTTGGATGCTCCTGGGGTACAGGTGAGGGCCTTTGTGCCCAGTGGCTGTGCAGGCTCCCTGTCCCCAGTGCAGAGAGCAGTGCAAAGATGCAGTTCACAGCCTTGCAGGATACGGAGGAGACACTGTCCCCAGGAGGGACCTTGCCCTCTCCACGGATCAGCTGTCGGTAGCTAAAGGAGCAGCTGAGATGCAGTGGGGCCTGTAGCTGAATAGACATAAGGTTCTGAAGAATGACAGCTTCTTTCCTGTCCCTCATGCTGCTGGCTGTCCACAGAGCATAAGGGAAGCATCAGCACCTGTTCTGGCTGCCTCTGTACCCAAGGAAGAGGCTGAAGAGGAGGAAGGTGGCAATGAACCTGCCCCTGCTGTCAGCCCAGAGCCTGAGCAGCCGTCAGTAAGTGCCAGCTTTGGTTAGCGGTGTCTTTGGTGTCATTTTGTCCGTCCTGTAACGGCAGCCTTTGGATTTTGTGCCTTGAGTTGGAGAAGTGGGCAGCAAAAGCCGAGAGGTGAAGAGCCCTGGATGTGGCTGGCAGCATCTTCCTAGGGGCTTGCATTTGAAATGGGATTGGAGGGCCATCTCTGCCAGGCACATTTGTGACTCGTGTTCATTTCTTGTCGCAGAGCTCCACCTCGTCTGTCCTGGCACCTGCACGAGCTGCAGCTGCAGGCTCTGAAGAAGCCTCCAGTCCCCAAGCTGCAAAGTCAAGCTTGAGCAGCTCGTGCACCTGGAGCACGAGGTTCCTCTGGCAGCAGAGAGCAGCTGCGAGACAGGACAGATGACAAGTGCCTGGCCGTGTTGAGTATGCCCTTTGTGATCCTTGTGTGCTGGAGCAGTGCCGTGTGTGTACATGTGTCAGCATGAGCTGTCCCACCTCCTGCTCCTCCTCAGCTGAGTGTCAGGGCCTGAGGCCTCCACACAGGACCTGTTGTTATGCTTTGAGGTGGTGAGGGAGCGCTGGGTGCTGCGTCTGCCTCTGAGGGCAGCTCGGCCTGGTTTGGCTTTGCCCAAACTTCCCTCTAGGTAAAAGGCAAACCAGAGATTGTTTCTGGCTGAGCAGGAGGCTGTGACCTAGCAAATGAGTAAGCCTCAAGGAGCTCTCTGGGCCCAGCTCCTGTGGGGCATGGCCAAAGTCATCTTCAGGACCTCGCCTGTCCTAAAAGCTGAGGGGCCTCATTCCTAAGGCCCCTCACAGTAGATTATAACATCAGCTCCTGCTCTTGAAAGACAGAAGGGCATAGTTTAGGCAGAGTCCTGCATCAAGGTGGAAATCATGCCTTTGCTGGAAGCACCTTGCAACGTTCTTCCTGTTCTGGAAAGGGCAGCTGTTGATAAAAGGTTGATTCCAGAACCCAAAATGTCTTTGATGTTTGCAAGGATTAAAGCTTTTATTGAATATCACAAGAGTGTTCATTGCCAAGAACAGAAAGGTTTTGTTTTTCCTGCTGCCCTTAACGTTTCTAGACAACAATCACTTCACTCAGTTATGGTTTTCTGATCCCTGTCTCCTCTGTTTCTCCACGTGCTTAGATTTTTGTTAGACTTTTAGTTGTGTGCAGGCCCTCTATGCTGCAGAGCTGCTTGTCTTGCTGCTGTTGTTTTGGTGGTGGTGTGGTGGTGGTGTTGATGCTCCCCGACTGGCTGAGCTGAAAGGGCCCGGTGAGTGGGGCTGCCTTTCTGATCTGCTGCAGGGCAGGATCTCTGTTCTGAAGGGAGTACCTTCCCTTGGGATTTTTACAGGGATGCTGGTGAGCAACGGAGATCCAGAGGCTAAATACACAGAACTGGAAACTATTGGCAAAGGGTAAGTGCAGCCACAGTTCCTTCTTCAAAGGGAGGGGCTGTGTATTTTGCTGGCATCATACCTCCCCAGGGTGACATCAGGCAAACTCCAAAGCTGTTCAGACACTGTGTTGAGATGCTGCCATCTCTCAGGATGGGCCAGCATTTATAGCTGTGGTCCGAAGGCATGGCAAAGACGCCAGGATGCTGGCAACGTCTTTTCTGCAGCAAAGAGCAGCACCTGGCAGATCACCTGTCCCTCAAGCATGTTGTACCAGTTTGCCACTTTCCTTAGGAGAAACCATTTTTGCGAGTCTCAGAAGAACGCAGAATACATGGGAATGAAATGAGGAAAGACTTCATGGCCTCAAAGGCCAAGTTAGCAGCCGAGAGCTGTCAGGGAACAGCTCTCAGTAACATTTCTTTCCAGTATCTTGCAGAAAACAAGATGCAGTGGTCAGGACGACCATCACCTAGTCTAGAAGCCAAAAGCAGAAATGAAAGAAGCACCTCTCTTTTGTAGCTGAGATGGCAAAAGCCAAAGCTTCAGGGGAATGCCCAGTGCCAATGCACTCTGGAGGAAAAGGCATCATCTGCCTGATGGCAGACCCCCTCAAGAATCCTGTGGGGTTTAGGCCTTTCCTGCAAAGAATCCACCAAGCTGTTCCCTTTTGAAGGCCAGCTCTGCTGACTGTAAACAGGATTGATTTGCAACATTTCCTCTGTGAGGAGCCAAATGTACAAGAACTCACTGGAAAAGTAGAGTCCTTCCTGCATGTGGTGCACCGAAGAGAAGCAGCTGCCGATGGCTCTGGACCCAGAACGCAGCTGTCTAAGGAGCCTGTGTTTTGAGTCCTTCTCCACTGGTGTGCGCAACAGTGGAAGCCTTTGCCTGCTCTGGCTGTGGCTGCAGCTGTGGCTGGAGACTACTTTCCTTGCCAGCTGGAGAAAGGATCTGTGTCTAGAGGCTTTCCTCTGATGGCTGTTACATGGCTTGGGCTTCTCAGTAGGCCTGTGGTGCTGCCTGAGTCTGGCAGATAGACTCCAAGGAGGGGTGTGAGAAGGTCCAACCAGCATGTGTGTGCCTGGAAAAATCCCACACATGCACAGATACAGAAAGAGAAAAGGGAAAAAGCATCCAGACCAGTATCTGTTGTGTTCCATTTGCTGTTTGTCCCAGGTCATTTTTTCCCCTTGGACCGCAGTGTCTTGCACTTGCAGGGACTAAAGGACTTCTCTTTTCTCTGCTGCTGTTTTGTTTCTAGGGGTTTTGGCACCGTGTGCATGGCAGTGGAGACTGCCACAGGAGAAGAGGTAAGCGTCAAGCAACCCCGCAGCTTTTGCAGCTCTCGTGTGCCCTCCCCTCTGCTGTGAGCTGTGGCTGAGCTTTCGGTCACCGGTAGAGCTTTGCTGCAAAGGCAAATGAAGTGCAGAGCAGTGTCCACCTGCCAAATGCAGTGGAGGCAGATTTTGTCCTTCTCAGCTGCCCAAGGGATGCAAGGAGGCCAAGTGGTATCTTTCAGAGGAGGGCACACTAGCTGGGTCTTAGTGCCAGGGTGGTGTCTCCGAGCACGGCACTGCTCTTTGGGGCTGCAGCTCAGGGTTCCCGAATTCTCATTTCTGGCTGTTAGCAAATACATGGGAATTGTCTTTTTTGGAGGTGTCCTTAAAGATGTTTTCATCATCACGGCATTTTTGCTGTAAAGTATGTACTTGTAGGGGTAACCCTTCAGGTTGTTTTTAGGATGACATTTTATCCTTCATGCCTGTACATTTGCTTTGCTGTTGTTGTGCAGTGGAGAATGCCAGCAGCCTCTGGAGTAATGGTCAAACCCCCTAGAACTGCCAGAGGTTTCCCAGCAGTTTTACTCCATTTTCACTGGCACAAAATGACTTCCTGCTTGCAGGGAATGAATGTGTGGATGAAAATGGGGATGATAAAAGAAGGCCCTAGGAGAAGACTGTGGGCACAGTGAGTGTTGTTAGAGCTTTGAGGTGGAGAGTTTAGGCCATGTTTCTCCAAGGTTTATAAGGCAAAGGATCTCTGCCACGGTGTCCTGGGACTGGCACCCAAGCAAGCGGTTAAGAGGCTCCTGCAAGCTCAGCTTCAAGTTCCTCTGATGTTCAGTCGCAAGGCAGTTTGGCCCAGCCCAGCTCTGTCGTCCCAAAATGACTGTCTCCGTGTTCCTCTTCCAGTCTCGTGTCACAGACTTCTTTGGTTTATGGTTTTCCGTGTTGTTTTAGGTGGCCATAAAGAAAATTAGTCTCCTGCAAGAGAGCTGCAGCAACGAACTGTGCGTGAATGAAATCCAGGTCATGCGCAACAATAAGAACGCCAACCTTGTGAACTATGTAGACAGGTGGGTGGTTCTGCTGTTCTCCTGTGAAGGGTCATTCACATCCTGCAAGCCAGAGGTACAACCACCCTTTGGTGGCTGGCAGAGGATGGAGCTGTTAATTCCTGTTTCTGGGCTGATCTACAGCATCTTGGGAGGCAATTGCATCAGGGCTGCATTAATCTTTCCTGGCATGCCTAGTTTGAAGTACGCTTCCAAAGATGACCTGACTTGGCCCTATCTTACTGAGCCAACAGCCTCAAAGTCCCTGCCCTCTCTCCACGTTTTGTTGGGTTTGGGGTTTGATTTTTTTCCCATAGGTCTTAATGCTAACAAAGCACTCTAGATCATATTTCCCTTAGCCTTTTCCTGGTGTTTTGCATTGGTGTGGATATCAAGCAGTCTCTTAGACTGCACTAAGTTCAAGCCCTGTAGAGCCTAGTGAGTGACTGTTCACTTCCTCCTGTCTTCCTCTGAGAGAGACACAGAAACAAGAGGCCATCACATCATGGAAGTGCGTGCATTCATCTCCAGGCTGTTGTTTCCTCCTTTCAGCTACCTGGTGGACCTGGAAGTCTGGCTGGTGATGGAGTACATGGACGGAGGTTCTCTACACACATCATCAGGGAGACTCGTATGGCAGAAGAAGAGATAGCAGTTGTCTCTCAGGAGGTAAGGGATGGTGCTTGTGCTTCCCATGGCTTGAGTGGGATGGTCCTTCCCAATGGGTAGGAAGGAGGAGTGATTTCATCTTCCAAGCTTCCTTTCTGCCTTTCTCTTATGACCAGCAGTAGCACAAGCATCTGAAGTGCCTGGCCATGTGCCTGCCCTTCTTCTAGTGTGTTTGTTTGTGTTTGGCTCTCTAAACACTTGCCTGGAGCCTGTGTGTACTGCATTCCTTCCCCGTAAGAGCAAACTCACTCATGGCAGAATCTGAAACCAGTGGCAAAGACAAAGAGATGCTCACAGGACTCTCACAGAGCTCAGCCTTTCAAAGGAGAGCCTTGCCCTGAAAGTGGTGCTTGCAAAAGCATCCGCCATTGTCTGGCTGGAGAGAGCACAGCCATTGCAGCAGTGCTCCCTCAGTCTGTTTTTGTGAGGCATTGTCCAGAGGAACAATTGCCCTTTCTCTTTCAAAAGCAAATACACCCTGGCTTAAAAAGGCACTGCTGTCCTCATGTTGGAGCAGCAAGCTCCAAGTAGCTCTTGCCCTTTCCAGCAGCCTGTCCTGCCATGGCTCACTGTCCCCCAGCAAGTCAGTGTTTCAGATCTGCCACTTCCCTGCTTGTGGGATGAAATCAGATGAGGAGCTCTTAGGCTCATGTTTCTTTTTCCTCTCTCAGTGCCTGCGAGGCCTGGATTTCCTTCACTCCAAGCAAGTGATCCACCGAGACGTCAAAAGCCACAACATTCTCCTGGGCTTGGATGGATCTGTCAAGTTGGGTGGGTGTTGTTGGCCAGGCTCAGCCGTGGCGGGCTGCAGCGTGAGGCTGCCTTTGGCTAAATGCCAGTTCCCCAAGAGTGGTGCCTGTGGCAGTGCAGGCCGGCCTGCTGCAAGCGCAGAGCACATGCACGAGGTGCAGGGAGGCATGTCTGGGAAGAACGTCTCAGGAGTGGCTTTGGGTAGTGTGTGTCCCTTCCCAAGCAAGGCTCTTACAGTCTAAAGCTTCAGGGGACTAAAAGCCACTATCTGAAAGTGGGAGCTTTTGGCAAGTGGCCAATTCTATAGTTCCTCGGCTGTAGGTCTGAGGCACGGCAGCATGGCCCCTTTTGCAACTAGAGTCCACACTGCCTTCTTGGACGCTGGGTACAGTGGGGAATTCTTTTGTTTACTTTTTCACTTTACGCTGGCTTGATCACAGTGGTTTTTTTCTCCTCAGCTGATTTTGGCCTCGCTGCTCAGCTCACCGCTGAGCAGAGCAAACGGAGATCAGCTGTTGGGACTACTTACTGGATGGCGCCAGAAATTTTCACCGGGAAGCCCTATGGCCCCAAAGTGGACATCTGGTCCCTTGGCATCGTGGGGATCGAGATGGTAGAAGGAGCGCCTCCTTACCTGATGAAAACCTCCCGCACGGTACGCTGCAACTACTCTTAGATACTACTGTCACTCTAACAAAATCTGCCCCCATGCTTCTGCCCAGGGAGCTTGTAACTCCTGAGGATAATAGGTTCCAGGCTGCATAGTCTCTCGTGCTCCTTGTCCAGATTATTCCCTTGCCATTTCATCATAAATAACATGAAAAGTTCATGATGCCTTTTGCTTGATGGAAGCTCTGTCTAAGGGAGCAGTGAGCAGTGCCAAGCTGCATTTTACGGAACAGTCCTTGGGAATAGCAGAGTTAGACTAAAGTCCCTCTTTCAAATGGCCTGTGGAGCTGGTGTCAGTCCTCAGAGAAGCAAAGTGTGCTTGTGCTGATGGAGTTGCTCCTAATTGCATCAGCCAGTGAAATCAGGGGTCAGAGCAAGAGCCTTTGCACCTTGGACTGGCTGTGGCTGCCTCAGGGTTTGGGTTCTTTTGGTTGGGGTAAGAAAGTCATCTCTCGCCCTCTGGGAGGGGAGGAAAGTGCTGCTGGAGAATGAAGCTTGTCCAGTGGGGCATGTCTGAGCGTTTTGGGGTGTGAAGGAGACAGGTAGAGTGTGGCGTTTCCTTCTTCTCTAGGTCCGACAGCTGATAAGCACCGGGGGCACGCCAAAGCTGCAGAAGCCCAGGCAGCAGTCCGCTTGGTTGCGAGACTTTCTGCACTGCTGCCTGGAGACAGACGAGGACAGGCGCTGGTCTGCCCAGGAACTTCTGCAGGTAAAAGGCAAAGCGGCTGCAGGGTGCGCCTGCTGCCCATTGCCAGGGACTCCTCGTCTGCTCAAGCGCAAGGCATCAAATTGGCCCCACTCCTAAGAATCTCCAATCTAAGGACTTTTCCAAGGGAAACGGAGGAGAATCTTGGCCTGGGATGGGTTGGGAGGAGCCTTTCAAGGTGACCTAGACCAAATCTCCTTAAGCTGAAAAACATCTGGATTAATGGATTTGTGGGATTGTGAGCCATCTTTGCCTCATGTAGCAAGGTTCTGGACGTGGAGACACGGGCACATAGAGTGTCTTCATGTCTTCAGCTTCCTGGTACCCAGAGAAAGCCTGTTTCAGCCTGTGAGGAAAGTGGTTCATTTCTTCTTTTTCTCTTTGGACAGCATCCGTTTGTAACCTCAGCCAAGCCGACCTCCAGCCTGACACCTCTGATCATGGCAGCGCAGCAGTTTATGGCTGACAGAAGATACTAGCCCTGGAAGAGGCCATTGTTGTTTTCCGTAGTTTGTAGTTTCTAGTGTACAGTTTGTAGTTTGTTTAGATTGATAGTCAAAATAAATACTGTAAAACATTCACTGTCTTGGAAGCTTCCCTTTGTTCTGACCCTGTGAATAAGCTCTAAATTTGCTTCTGAATGGTCGGTCAGGTGTTTCTTAAGCATGGGAAGACCCATGGATGGGGTTTGTGTCATGGTTTGGAAGGGGGCAAAGGTCTTCTTCCTTCACTGCCTCCTGGCCACAACCTCTTGTGGCCATACAGGCTTGCAGCTGTGAACAGAGGAGCAGAGTAAGGCAAAATGGAGTGGAGCAGAGCAGTGGTGTCACTGCTGGGAACGCCGCCGTGGCTGTGGTTGTGTTGCAGTTCTTGGGAAAGGTTGGGAGTGCGTGTGTTGCTCTGGGCAGAGGGGGAGGCAGCTGGGCTTCTCCACAGGCTCAGATGCAGGTAGTGTCCAGCGGGAGTGCAAGTTCTGCCACGGGAGCTAAGGCCAACATGAGGGAGTGAAAATTTGTGCAGTTTGGATCTGTGTGAGCCACAGCCTCTCTCAGCTCAGCGCCCGCCAGGACTGACACAACTGCCCAGACTGAGCTCCCCTGGGGTCATGCTGCATGAGAGATTGGGAGGAGACACAGCCAGGACAGGTGACCCATATTGGCCAAAGGAATATTCCAGACCATGCTCCATATTTCAAGTTGTGTGCAAGAAGGAGGAAGGAAGGGACATTTGGAGTGATGGCATTTGTCTTCCCAAGTCACCGTGAGGGATGAGGGGGCCCTGCTGTCCTGGAGATGGGAAACACTTGCCTGCCTGTGGGAAATGGTGAATGAGTTCTTTGGGTTTTTTTGCTCGTGTGTGTGGCTTCTGCATTCCCTATGCAACTGAATTGTTCTTCCCCTGTGAGTTTTCCAGCTTTTACCCTCCAGTTCTCTGCCCTGAAGGCAGAGATCCTGCTGGTGGGGCATTGAGCGAGAATGGCTGTGTGTGGTGCTTGGTTGCAGGCTGGGGTTAAACCACAACATGAGAAATAGAGAAAAAGTGGTTTAAAAGTGAGAGGCAGAGGAAGGAAGCTTCCAAACTTTGGAATGGTGGTGGTTTTTCTTTTTCCTAAGGCTGCCTTCCTGTAACCTGTCCAGCACCTGACCTATTTGGTGTCTGCCTCCCAGCTTCCAGTTTCACTGGGACCAGCCCATTTGGGCCCACTGCTTTCCCTCCTACCAGCACTTTGTGACTTGTCCCATGTCATGTTGCAACTTTCTTTTTTTTTTTTATTGGCTTTACGTCTAATGCAGGCAGCTCCCTCTGGTGTACGGGTGTGCCCAGGGAAGCTCCCAGAGGTGCACCTCAGATGGGCAAGGCTCCTTGAAAGTGCCACAGCAGTGCAGCAGCAGGATGATGTGTACACAGTGGATGTACTGCTTGGCTTTCCATGTTTTCATCAATCCTGCCCTTTGTAGGCCCCGGTCCCACCTTGTTCTATAGCAAATATGTGCAGAGAAAGGTCTACAAAAGTGCTTCCTCGGGTTTTGTTCCCCTGTCATTGAAGGGGCGACTGAAGGTCCTCTTATGCTGCATTTTATAGTCCTAGCTAGAACAAACCTTGTGAGTTTTCCACAAGAGAATGAGTGGCCAAAGGTCCCATTCTCTTTTTTGGTTTCCTCACATCCTGGTTCCTTCTCAGTGTTCAGCTTCTCAGTGTGGGCTATAGGGGCTTGGTATGTTTTTGGAATTACTCTTAGATGCCTTGAGCAATAAGTTACAGACTAGGAGGGCTTTTTGTGTTGCTTTGTTGTGTTGCAGAATAAGGACTTTACAATTAAAATTGTAAAGCAGGTATGTTTTATTTCCATGCACGGGGGATTTTCCACCATACATGTGTACCTGGTCGAGACAGGTTCCACATTTCAATACACATGGATCTCACAAACTGACACCTCCCTGCCCGCCCGTTACCCACCCACTCTCTGCTTCCTTGCACTTTATATTGTAACTAGTCTTCTGTGGTGCCACACCTCCTGGCAGTCGAAGGGCAGGGGTCTTCTGATGAAGGAAGAGGTCTTCCTCAGCTGCTTCCGGTTTGACCTCCATCTCTGGGCAGGTGCAGTGGAGGTTTGACTAATTCCCAGGTCACCATCCTGGCCAAAAGCAGGAGCCAGGTTCTTACGGGTTTCTTAAGCCACAGGTTCTGCTTTATTGGGTTTTCAGAATATCTAAGTCTTGCTTTGCTGAGTTTTCACAATATACACAATATACATCTTATCTTTATGGCATTTACCTAGCAGCTAAATCCTTATGTGTTCTGTTACAAGTTGGTTTTACTTAACAAGTTACATTCTTATGTACAAAGTTGTTTTTCTACCTTCACAAGATTGTTAAATAAGCTATATGTTTCTCTTCTCCATCCATTTCCTTAAGCGCATTATATGCTTCTAAAATTCTGAATGTTCTTCTACATATATGTTTCCCATATCACTGTAGCAGAGGAGAACTTTGCAGTCTTTTTAGGGTGTTAGCTGTAGAGAAGGCCTGGTTCTATGCATGAACTCACAAAGCAGCATAGGGCAGCCGCTATTGTGATGTCAGCGGCCGCATCACAGCGCTGTCGAGGCAAAGATGCCGTGCCAGTGTGCAGAGAAGCTCTTTGGTGTGCTCACTGCGGGTGGAACGTGTGGATCGACGAGGTCTCCGCCAGCAGGCTGCACCCTGACAGGACTCTGGGTAGTTTTGTTTATCCCCCAGCTGTTGTCTGGTGCAGACCAAGCAGTGCTGCTCAAGCCATGGAGGGAGCGTGTGCTGCAGTTTGCACGGCTTTTTCCGTGGCTTATTCTGGGTACTTTTTCACCCACCTGGCTCGTAAGTAGACATTTTTGTTTGCCGCAGCATACGGAAACCAAAATGCCATGAAGGGGCCTTTAGCTGGGTAAAGCTGCTGTCAAGAGCTCCAGCTAAGAAGGGAGTGTCTCTAGCCTGTGGGGCGTGGGCAACATTTCTAGCGTAGCCTGCAGGGGCTCCGCTCCAGCCACGGCATGGCCGGTGTCAGTGGAGTCTAGAATCTCCTCAGTTTGCTGGCTTAAGCAAGACAACTGCCAAGATGGGAAGCTGGGAGAGCTTGGCAGGAGTCCTTGTAAAAACTGTGCACTGCTCTCCAGCACTGAGGAGAAGCATCTTCTTCCTGCATTCCCTCATGCCAGGATGGGACTGTGGAACCTGACACTTCCTGTGTGCTACCAGAGCCATTCACTGTGTGATGAAATCACAGAATCATCTTGAAAAAGACCTCTGAAACAGACATTTCAAAGGAGTTCTTGTATGCTCCCAAACCCAGGAGCTGTGTCACAATAGAGCAGCCAGCATGGCTAAGTGGGGCTTGGGTGAAGCTTTTCTGGGGAAAGGTTTTCAAAGCTCACAGCAATTGCTGTGTGCAATCTCTTCAGGAACTGAAGTACAGGAAGGAGAGGAGCTGTAGCTCCTGTTGGGTGGGGTGGGTAGAAGCAATGCCTGTTACAGAACCCTTGGACTTTCTCTGTCTCAAGTTTCTGTGGGTTGAGCGGCCAAAAAGGACAGAGGGGGACACAAGGCAGTATTTTTGCTGTTGTCTTGCTTGCTGTGTGCACAAGGGTTGCTGCTGGAGGACTGTAGCGAAGGCAGAATGCTCTGTCTTTGGGTTGACTTTTTGGGGCTCGCCCAGCATGGGCAGTTTTCTTACAGCATCTGCTTTTTTTTCCCTTGTGTGGTGCAGGTCACATTGCCCGTGCCTGGAGAGAATCTGCTCCTTGGGTGAGTGGGAAGGGAGCCTTTGATGTTAGTGAAGTTTTACAGTTGTGGTGCAAGCTGTGAGCTGGGCTTGTTGCAGTCTGGTGCCAGCCTGGTTGGATGAATGGAAGTGCAGTCCAGGCTCTTTGCAGCAGCAGCCAGTGGCTGCAGGAGAAGGATCCCTGGCTGTTTTCTCCAGTTCCATTTCAGAGCTTTGAATCAGATGAAAGTGGGGTGGCTTGGTGCTTTAAGCCATGGTGGAACTTCTCCCGTACAAGAGAGTGCAGTCTCATCTAATTGGCCCATTTTACTTGAGTTTGAACAACTTAGAATCCTGTTTCTCTCCAGATGATTTCTCCTTAGTGCATGTGGGTCTAGAGCTGGATATAAAGAAGGTTGCCTGTCCCTCATGCTGCGATCTATCTGCAGAGCTCAAAACCAACCTCAGAGCCTTCTCTGGCTGTGTGTCTTCCTGAAGAAGAGGCCAAAGGGAGGAAGATGCCCGCCAAGCTGCACCTGCTGCCACTGCAGGGCCTGAGCATCCAGCATCAGTAAGTGGCAGCTCTGGGTAACCCTGTGGCTGGAGCAAAGCAGAGCTGCAAAGTTTCTAATCAGACAGCACCTCCCGTCCGTGGCTGAAAATGCTAAGGGCTGGAAAGATTCCAGTGCACTTTCCCCAGCCAGTGAGGCCTGGAAAAGCAGTGTGGAACTTGGACACTTAGGTGTCACTTTCCCACTATTCTGACAGGGGCTGTGAATTTGTCTTAGCGAGAGACAAGAGGTAGCATTAAGATGTCTTTGGATGCTCCTGGGGTACAGGTGAGGGCCTTTGTGCCCAGTGGCTGTGCAGGCTCCCTGTCCCCAGTGCAGAGAGCAGTGCAAAGATGCAGTTCACAGCCTTGCAGGATACGGAGGAGACACTGTCCCCAGGAGGGACCTTGCCCTCTCCACGGATCAGCTGTCGGTAGCTAAAGGAGCAGCTGAGATGCAGTGGGGCCTGTAGCTGAATAGACATAAGGTTCTGAAGAATGACAGCTTCTTTCCTGTCCCTCATGCTGCTGGCTGTCCACAGAGCATAAGGGAAGCATCAGCACCTGTTCTGGCTGCCTCTGTACCCAAGGAAGAGGCTGAAGAGGAGGAAGGTGGCAATGAACCTGCCCCTGCTGTCAGCCCAGAGCCTGAGCAGCCGTCAGTAAGTGCCAGCTTTGGTTAGCGGTGTCTTTGGTGTCATTTTGTCCGTCCTGTAACGGCAGCCTTTGGATTTTGTGCCTTGAGTTGGAGAAGTGGGCAGCAAAAGCCGAGAGGTGAAGAGCCCTGGATGTGGCTGGCAGCATCTTCCTAGGGGCTTGCATTTGAAATGGGATTGGAGGGCCATCTCTGCCAGGCACATTTGTGACTCGTGTTCATTTCTTGTCGCAGAGCTCCACCTCGTCTGTCCTGGCACCTGCACGAGCTGCAGCTGCAGGCTCTGAAGAAGCCTCCAGTCCCCAAGCTGCAAAGTCAAGCTTGAGCAGCTCGTGCACCTGGAGCACGAGTAGTTCCTCTGGCAGCAGAGAGCAGCTGCGAGACAGGACAGATGACAAGTGCCTGGCCGTGTTGAGTATGCCCTTTGTGATCCTTGTGTGCTGGAGCAGTGCCGTGTGTGTACATGTGTCAGCATGAGCTGTCCCACCTCCTGCTCCTCCTCAGCTGAGTGTCAGGGCCTGAGGCCTCCACACAGGACCTGTTGTTATGCTTTGAGGTGGTGAGGGAGCGCTGGGGTGCTGCGTCTGCCTCTGAGGGCAGCTCGGCCTGGTTTGGCTTTGCCCAAACTTCCCTCTAGGTAAAAGGCAAACCAGAGATTGTTTCTGGCTGAGCAGGAGGCTGTGACCTAGCAAATGAGTAAGCCTCAAGGAGCTCTCTGGGCCCAGCTCCTGTGGGGCATGGCCAAAGTCATCTTCAGGACCTCGCCTGTCCTAAAAGCTGAGGGGCCTCATTCCTAAGGCCCCTCACAGTAGATTATAACATCAGCTCCTGCTCTTGAAAGACAGAAGGGCATAGTTTAGGCAGAGTCCTGCATCAAGGTGGAAATCATGCCTTTGCTGGAAGCACCTTGCAACGTTCTTCCTGTTCTGGAAAGGGCAGCTGTTGATAAAAGGTTGATTCCAGAACCCAAAATGTCTTTGATGTTTGCAAGGATTAAAGCTTTTATTGAATATCACA
The DNA here is from genome assembly GCA_910950805.1 of Acrocephalus scirpaceus scirpaceus. Lineage (NCBI taxonomy): Eukaryota > Metazoa > Chordata > Aves > Passeriformes > Sylviidae > Acrocephalus > Acrocephalus scirpaceus. The sequence continues at coordinate 42,403,260 of OU383776.1, forward strand.
AGAGTGTTCATTGCCAAGAACAGAAAGGTTTTGTTTTTCCTGCTGCCCTTAACGTTTCTAGACAACAATCACTTCACTCAGTTATGGTTTTCTGATCCCTGTCTCCTCTGTTTCTCCACGTGCTTAGATTTTTGTTAGACTTTTAGTTGTGTGCAGGCCCTCTATGCTGCAGAGCTGCTTGTCTTGCTGCTGTTGTTTGGTGGTGGTGGTGGTGGTGGTGGTGTTGATGCTCCCCGACTGGCTGAGCTGAAAGGGCCCGGTGAGTGGGGCTGCCTTTCTGATCTGCTGCAGGGCAGGATCTCTGTTCTGAAGGGAGTACCTTCCCTTGGGATTTTTACAGGGATGCTGGTGAGCAACGGAGATCCAGAGGCTAAATACACAGAACTGGAAACTATTGGCAAAGGGTAAGTGCAGCCACAGTTCCTTCTTCAAAGGGAGGGGCTGTGTATTTTGCTGGCATCATACCTCCCCAGGGTGACATCAGGCAAACTCCAAAGCTGTTCAGACACTGTGTTGAGATGCTGCCATCTCTCAGGATGGGCCAGCATTTATAGCTGTGGTCCGAAGGCATGGCAAAGACGCCAGGATGCTGGCAACGTCTTTTCTGCAGCAAAGAGCAGCACCTGGCAGATCACCTGTCCCTCAAGCATGTTGTACCAGTTTGCCACTTTCCTTAGGAGAAACCATTTTTGCGAGTCTCAGAAGAACGCAGAATACATGGGAATGAAATGAGGAAAGACTTCATGGCCTCAAAGGCCAAGTTAGCAGCCGAGAGCTGTCAGGGAACAGCTCTCAGTAACATTTCTTTCCAGTATCTTGCAGAAAACAAGATGCAGTGGTCAGGACGACCATCACCTAGTCTAGAAGCCAAAAGCAGAAATGAAAGAAGCACCTCTCTTTTGTAGCTGAGATGGCAAAAGCCAAAGCTTCAGGGGAATGCCCAGTGCCAATGCACTCTGGAGGAAAAGGCATCATCTGCCTGATGGCAGACCCCCTCAAGAATCCTGTGGGGTTTAGGCCTTTCCTGCAAAGAATCCACCAAGCTGTTCCCTTTTGAAGGCCAGCTCTGCTGACTGTAAACAGGATTGATTTGCAACATTTCCTCTGTGAGGAGCCAAATGTACAAGAACTCACTGGAAAAGTAGAGTCCTTCCTGCATGTGGTGCACCGAAGAGAAGCAGCTGCCGATGGCTCTGGACCCAGAACGCAGCTGTCTAAGGAGCCTGTGTTTTGAGTCCTTCTCCACTGGTGTGCGCAACAGTGGAAGCCTTTGCCTGCTCTGGCTGTGGCTGCAGCTGTGGCTGGAGACTACTTTCCTTGCCAGCTGGAGAAAGGATCTGTGTCTAGAGGCTTTCCTCTGATGGCTGTTACATGGCTTTGGGCTTCTCAGTAGGCCTGTGTGGTGCTGCCTGAGTCTGGCAGATAGACTCCAAGGAGGGGTGTGAGAAGGTCCAACCAGCATGTGTGTGCCTGGAAAAATCCCACACATGCACAGATACAGAAAGAGAAAAGGGAAAAAGCATCCAGACCAGTATCTGTTGTGTTCCATTTGCTGTTTGTCCCAGGTCATTTTTTCCCCTTGGACCGCAGTGTCTTGCACTTGCAGGGACTAAAGGACTTCTCTTTTCTCTGCTGCTGTTTTGTTTCTAGGGGTTTTGGCACCGTGTGCATGGCAGTGGAGACTGCCACAGGAGAAGAGGTAAGCGTCAAGCAACCCCGCAGCTTTTGCAGCTCTCGTGTGCCCTCCCCTCTGCTGTGAGCTGTGGCTGAGCTTTCGGTCACCGGTAGAGCTTTGCTGCAAAGGCAAATGAAGTGCAGAGCAGTGTCCACCTGCCAAATGCAGTGGAGGCAGATTTTGTCCTTCTCAGCTGCCCCAAGGGATGCAAGGAGGCCAAGTGGTATCTTTCAGAGGAGGGCACACTAGCTGGGTCTTAGTGCCAGGGTGGTGTCTCCGAGCACGGCACTGCTCTTTGGGGCTGCAGCTCAGGGTTCCCGAATTCTCATTTCTGGCTGTTAGCAAATACATGGGAATTGTCTTTTTTGGAGGTGTCCTTAAAGATGTTTTCATCATCACGGCATTTTTGCTGTAAAGTATGTACTTGTAGGGGTAACCCTTCAGGTTGTTTTTAGGATGACATTTTATCCTTCATGCCTGTACATTTGCTTTGCTGTTGTTGTGCAGTGGAGAATGCCAGCAGCCTCTGGAGTAATGGTCAAACCCCCTAGAACTGCCAGAGGTTTCCCAGCAGTTTTACTCCATTTTCACTGGCACAAAATGACTTCCTGCTTGCAGGGAATGAATGTGTGGATGAAAATGGGGATGATAAAAGAAGGCCCTAGGAGAAGACTGTGGGCACAGTGAGTGTTGTTAGAGCTTTGAGGTGGAGAGTTTAGGCCATGTTTCTCCAAGGTTTATAAGGCAAAGGATCTCTGCCACGGTGTCCTGGGACTGGCACCCAAGCAAGCGGTGTAAGAGGCTCCTGCAAGCTCAGCTTCAAGTTCCTCTGATGTTCAGTCGCAAGGCAGTTTGGCCCAGCCCAGCTCTGTCGTCCCAAAATGACTGTCTCCGTGTTCCTCTTCCAGTCTCGTGTCACAGACTTCTTTGGTTTATGGTTTTCCGTGTTGTTTTAGGTGGCCATAAAGAAAATTAGTCTCCTGCAAGAGAGCTGCAGCAACGAACTGTGCGTGAATGAAATCCAGGTCATGCGCAACAATAAGAACGCCAACCTTGTGAACTATGTAGACAGGTGGGTGGTTCTGCTGTTCTCCTGTGAAGGGTCATTCACATCCTGCAAGCCAGAGGTACAACCACTCCTTTGGTGGCTGGCAGAGGATGGAGCTGTTAATTCCTGTTTCTGGGCTGATCTACAGCATCTTGGGAGGCAATTGCATCAGGGCTGCATTAATCTTTCCTGGCATGCCTAGTTTGAAGTACGCTTCCAAAGATGACCTGACTTGGCCCTATCTTACTGAGCCAACAGCCTCAAAGTCCCTGCCCTCTCTCCACGTTTTGTTGGGTTTGGGGTTTGATTTTTTTCCCATAGGTCTTAATGCTAACAAAGCACTCTAGATCATATTTCCCTTAGCCTTTTCCTGGTGTTTTGCATTGGTGTGGATATCAAGCAGTCTCTTAGACTGCACTAAGTTCAAGCCCTGTAGAGCCTAGTGAGTGACTGTTCACTTCCTCCTGTCTTCCTCTGAGAGAGACACAGAAACAAGAGGCCATCACATCATGGAAGTGCGTGCATTCATCTCCAGGCTGTTGTTTCCTCCTTTCAGCTACCTGGTGGACCTGGAAGTCTGGCTGGTGATGGAGTACATGGACGGAGGTTCTCTACACGACATCATCAGGGAGACTCGTATGGCAGAAGAAGAGATAGCAGTTGTCTCTCAGGAGGTAAGGGATGGTGCTTGTGCTTCCCATGGCTTGAGTGGGATGGTCCTTCCCAATGGGTAGGAAGGAGGAGTGATTTCATCTTCCAAGCTTCCTTTCTGCCTTTCTCTTATGACCAGCAGTAGCACAAGCATCTGAAGTGCCTGGCCATGTGCCTGCCCTTCTTCTAGTGTGTTTGTTTGTGTTTGGCTCTCTAAACACTTGCCTGGAGCCTGTGTGTACTGCATTCCTTCCCCGTAAGAGCAAACTCACTCATGGCAGAATCTGAAACCAGTGGCAAAGACAAAGAGATGCTCACAGGACTCTCACAGAGCTCAGCCTTTCAAAGGAGAGCCTTGCCCTGAAAGTGGTGCTTGCAAAAGCATCCGCCATTGTCTGGCTGGAGAGAGCACAGCCATTGCAGCAGTGCTCCCTCAGTCTGTTTTTGTGAGGCATTGTCCAGAGGAACAATTGCCCTTTCTCTTTCAAAAGCAAATACACCCTGGCTTAAAAAGGCACTGCTGTCCTCATGTTGGAGCAGCAAGCTCCAAGTAGCTCTTGCCCTTTCCAGCAGCCTGTCCTGCCATGGCTCACTGTCCCCCAGCAAGTCAGTGTTTCAGATCTGCCACTTCCCTGCTTGTGGGATGAAATCAGATGAGGAGCTCTTAGGCTCATGTTTCTTTTTCCTCTCTCAGTGCCTGCGAGGCCTGGATTTCCTTCACTCCAAGCAAGTGATCCACCGAGACGTCAAAAGCCACAACATTCTCCTGGGCTTGGATGGATCTGTCAAGTTGGGTGGGTGTTGTTGGCCAGGCTCAGCCGTGGCGGGCTGCAGCGTGAGGCTGCCTTTGGCTAAATGCCAGTTCCCCAAGAGTGGTGCCTGTGGCAGTGCAGGCCGGCCTGCTGCAAGCGCAGAGCACATGCACGAGGTGCAGGGAGGCATGTCTGGGAAGAACGTCTCAGGAGTGGCTTTGGGTAGTGTGTGTCCCTTCCCAAGCAAGGCTCTTACAGTCTAAAGCTTCAGGGGACTAAAAGCCACTATCTGAAAGTGGGAGCTTTTGGCAAGTGGCCAATTCTATAGTTCCTCGGCTGTAGGTCTGAGGCACGGCAGCATGGCCCCTTTTGCAACTAGAGTCCACACTGCCTTCTTGGACGCTGGGTACAGTGGGGAATTCTTTTGTTTACTTTTTCACTTTACGCTGGCTTGATCACAGTGGTTTTTTTCTCCTCAGCTGATTTTGGCCTCGCTGCTCAGCTCACCGCTGAGCAGAGCAAACGGAGATCAGCTGTTGGGACTACTTACTGGATGGCGCCAGAAATTTTCACCGGGAAGCCCTATGGCCCCAAAGTGGACATCTGGTCCCTTGGCATCGTGGGGATCGAGATGGTAGAAGGAGCGCCTCCTTACCTGATGAAAACCTCCCGCACGGTACGCTGCAACTACTCTTAGATACTACTGTCACTCTAACAAAATCTGCCCCCATGCTTCTGCCCAGGGAGCTTGTAACTCCTGAGGATAATAGGTTCCAGGCTGCATAGTCTCTCGTGCTCCTTGTCCAGATTATTCCCTTGCCATTTCATCATAAATAACATGAAAAGTTCATGATGCCTTTTGCTTGATGGAAGCTCTGTCTAAGGGAGCAGTGAGCAGTGCCAAGCTGCATTTTACGGAACAGTCCTTGGGAATAGCAGAGTTAGACTAAAGTCCCTCTTTCAAATGGCCTGTGGAGCTGGTGTCAGTCCTCAGAGAAGCAAAGTGTGCTTGTGCTGATGGAGTTGCTCCTAATTGCATCAGCCAGTGAAATCAGGGGTCAGAGCAAGAGCCTTTGCACCTTGGACTGGCTGTGGCTGCCTCAGGGTTGGGTTCTTTTGGTTGGGGTAAGAAAGTCATCTCTCGCCCTCTGGGAGGGGAGGAAAGTGCTGCTGGAGAATGAAGCTTGTCCAGTGGGGCATGTCTGAGCGTTTTGGGGTGTGAAGGAGACAGGTAGAGTGTGGCGTTTCCTTCTTCTCTAGGTCCGACAGCTGATAAGCACCGGGGGCACGCCAAAGCTGCAGAAGCCCAGGCAGCAGTCCGCTTGGTTGCGAGACTTTCTGCACTGCTGCCTGGAGACAGACGAGGACAGGCGCTGGTCTGCCCAGGAACTTCTGCAGGTAAAAGGCAAAGCGGCTGCAGGGTGCGCCTGCTGCCCATTGCCAGGGACTCCTCGTCTGCTCAAGCGCAAGGCATCAAATTGGCCCCACTCCTAAGAATCTCCAATCTAAGGACTTTTCCAAGGGAAACGGAGGAGAATCTTGGCCTGGGATGGGTTGGGAGGAGCCTTTCAAGGTGACCTAGACCAAATCTCCTTAAGCTGAAAAACATCTGGATTAATGGATTTGTGGGATTGTGAGCCATCTTTGCCTCATGTAGCAAGGTTCTGGACGTGGAGACACGGGCACATAGAGTGTCTTCATGTCTTCAGCTTCCTGGTACCCAGAGAAAGCCTGTTTCAGCCTGTGAGGAAAGTGGTTCATTTCTTCTTTTTCTCTTTGGACAGCATCCGTTTGTAACCTCAGCCAAGCCGACCTCCAGCCTGACACCTCTGATCATGGCAGCGCAGCAGTTTATGGCTGACAGAAGATACTAGCCCTGGAAGAGGCCATTGTTGTTTTCCGTAGTTTGTAGTTTCTAGTGTACAGTTTGTAGTTTGTTTAGATTGATAGTCAAAATAAATACTGTAAAACATTCACTGTCTTGGAAGCTTCCCTTTGTTCTGACCCTGTGAATAAGCTCTAAATTTGCTTCTGAATGGTCGGTCAGGTGTTTCTTAAGCATGGGAAGACCCATGGATGGGGTTTGTGTCATGGTTTGGAAGGGGGCAAAGGTCTTCTTCCTTCACTGCCTCCTGGCCACAACTCTTGTGGCCATACAGGCTTGCAGCTGTGAACAGAGGAGCAGAGTAAGGCAAAATGGAGTGGAGCAGAGCAGTGGTGTCACTGCTGGGAACGCCGCCGTGGCTGTGGTTGTGTTGCAGTTCTTGGGAAAGGTTGGGAGTGCGTGTGTTGCTCTGGGCAGAGGGGGAGGCAGCTGGGCTTCTCCACAGGCTCAGATGCAGGTAGTGTCCAGCGGGAGTGCAAGTTCTGCCACGGGAGCTAAGGCCAACATGAGGGAGTGAAAATTTGTGCAGTTTGGATCTGTGTGAGCCACAGCCTCTCTCAGCTCAGCGCCCGCCAGGACTGACACAACTGCCCAGACTGAGCTCCCCTGGGGTCATGCTGCATGAGAGATTGGGAGGAGACACAGCCAGGACAGGTGACCCATATTGGCCAAAGGAATATTCCAGACCATGCTCCATATTTCAAGTTGTGTGCAAGAAGGAGGAAGGAAGGGACATTTGGAGTGATGGCATTTGTCTTCCCAAGTCACCGTGAGGGATGAGGGGGCCCTGCTGTCCTGGAGATGGGAAACACTTGCCTGCCTGTGGGAAATGGTGAATGAGTTCTTTGGGTTTTTTTGCTCGTGTGTGTGGCTTCTGCATTCCCTATGCAACTGAATTGTTCTTCCCCTGTGAGTTTTCCAGCTTTTACCCTCCAGTTCTCTGCCTTCAGGGCAGAGAACTGCTGGTGGGGCATTGAGCGAGAATGGCTGTGTGTGGTGCTTGGTTGCAGGCTGGGGTTAAACCACAACATGAGAAATAGAGAAAAAGTGGTTTAAAAGTGAGAGGCAGAGGAAGGAAGCTTCCAAACTTTGGAATGGTGGTGGTTTTTCTTTTTTCCTAAGGCTGCCTTCCTGTAACCTGTCCAGCACCTGACCTATTTGGTGTCTGCCTCCCAGCTTCCAGTTTCACTGGGACCAGCCCATTTGGGCCCACTGCTTTCCCTCCTACCAGCACTTTGTGACTTGTCCCATGTCATGTTGCAACTTTCTTTTTTTTTTTTATTGGCTTTACGTCTAATGCAGGCAGCTCCCTCTGGTGTACGGGTGTGCCCAGGGAAGCTCCCAGAGGTGCACCTCAGATGGGCAAGGCTCCTTGAAAGTGCCACAGCAGTGCAGCAGCAGGATGATGTGTACACAGTGGATGTACTGCTTGGCTTTCCATGTTTTCATCAATCCTGCCCTTTGTAGGCCCCGGTCCCACCTTGTTCTATAGCAAATATGTGCAGAGAAAGGTCTACAAAAGTGCTTCCTCGGGTTTTGTTCCCCAGCTGTCATTGAAGGGGCGACTGAAGGTCCTCTTATGCTGCATTTTATAGTCCTAGCTAGAACAAACCTTGTGAGTTTTCCACAAGAGAATGAGTGGCCAAAGGTCCCATTCTCTTTTTTGGTTTCCTCACATCCTGGTTCCTTCTCAGTGTTCAGCTTCTCAGTGTGGGCTATAGGGGCTTGGTATGTTTTTGGAATTACTCTTAGATGCCTTGAGCAATAAGTTACAGACTAGGAGGGCTTTTTGTGTTGCTTTGTTGTGTTGCAGAATAAGGACTTTACAATTAAAATTGTAAAGCAGGTATGTTTTATTTCCATGCACGGGGGATTTTCCACCATACATGTGTACCTGGTCGAGACAGGTTCCACATTTCAATACACATGGATCTCACAAACTGACACCTCCCTGCCCGCCCGTTACCCACCCACTCTCTGCTTCCTTGCACTTTATATTGTAACTAGTCTTCTGTGGTGCCACACCTCCTGGCAGTCGAAGGGCAGGGGTCTTCTGATGAAGGAAGAGGTCTTCCTCAGCTGCTTCCGGTTTGACCTCCATCTCTGGGCAGGTGCAGTGGAGGTTTGACTAATTCCCAGGTCACCATCCTGGCCAAAAGCAGGAGCCAGGTTCTTACGGGTTTCTTAAGCCACAGGTTCTGCTTTATTGGGTTTTCAGAATATCTAAGTCTTGCTTTGCTGAGTTTTCACAATATACACAATATACATCTTATCTTTATGGCATTTACCTAGCAGCTAAATCCTTATGTGTTCTGTTACAAGTTGGTTTTACTTAACAAGTTACATTCTTATGTACAAAGTTGTTTTTCTACCTTCACAAGATTGTTAAATAAGCTATATGTTTCTCTTCTCCATCCATTTCCTTAAGCGCATTATATGCTTCTAAAATTCTGAATGTTCTTCTACATATATGTTTCCCATATCACTGTAGCAGAGGAGAACTTTGCAGTCTTTTTAGGGTGTTAGCTGTAGAGAAGGCCTGGTTCTATGCATGAACTCACAAAGCAGCATAGGGCAGCCGCTATTGTGATGTCAGCGGCCGCATCACAGCGCTGTCGAGGCAAAGATGCCGTGCCAGTGTGCAGAGAAGCTCTTTGGTGTGCTCACTGCGGGTGGAACGTGTGGATCGACGAGGTCTCCGCCAGCAGGCTGCACCCTGACAGGACTCTGGGTAGTTTTGTTTATCCCCCAGCTGTTGTCTGGTGCAGACCAAGCAGTGCTGCTCAAGCCATGGAGGGAGCGTGTGCTGCAGTTTGCACGGCTTTTTCCGTGGCTTATTCTGGGTACTTTTTCACCCACCTGGCTCGTAAGTAGACATTTTTGTTTGCCGCAGCATACGGAAACCAAAATGCCATGAAGGGGCCTTTAGCTGGGTAAAGCTGCTGTCAAGAGCTCCAGCTAAGAAGGGAGTGTCTCTAGCCTGTGGGGCGTGGGCAACATTTCTAGCGTAGCCTGCAGGGGCTCCGCTCCAGCCACGGCATGGCCGGTGTCAGTGGAGTCTAGAATCTCCTCAGTTTGCTGGCTTAAGCAAGACAACTGCCAAGATGGGAAGCCTGGGAGAGCTTGGCAGGAGTCCTTGTAAAAACTGTGCACTGCTCTCCAGCACTGAGGAGAAGCATCTTCTTCCTGCATTCCCTCATGCCAGGATGGGACTGTGGAACCTGACACTTCCTGTGTGCTACCAGAGCCATTCACTGTGTGATGAAATCACAGAATCATCTTGAAAAAGACCTCTGAAACAGACATTTCAAAGGAGTTCTTGTATGCTCCCAAACCCAGGAGCTGTGTCACAATAGAGCAGCCAGCATGGCTAAGTGGGGCTTGGGTGAAGCTTTTCTGGGGAAAGGTTTTCAGCAAGCTCACAGCAATTGCTGTGTGCAATCTCTTCAGGAAACTGAAGTACAGGAAGGAGAGGAGCTGTAGCTCCTGTTGGGTGGGGTGGGGTAGAAGCAATGCCTGTTACAGAACCACTTGGACTTTCTCTGTCTCAAGTTTCTGTGGGTTGAGCGGCCAAAAAGGACAAGAGGGGGACACAAGGCAGTATTTTGTGCTGTTGTCTTGCTTGCTGTGTGACACAAGGGTTGCTGCTGGAGGACTGTAGCGAAGGCAGAATGCTCTGTCTTTGGGTTGACTTTTTGGCGGGCTCGCCCAGCATGGGCAGTTTTCTTACAGCATCTGCTTTTTTTTCCCTTGTGTGGTGCAGGTCACATTGCCCGTGCCTGGAGAGAATCTGCTCCTTGGGTGAGTGGAAGGGAGCCTTTGATGTTAGTGAAGTTTTACAGTTGTGGTGCAAGCTGTGAGCTGGGCTTGTTGCAGTCTGGTGCCAGCCTGGTTGGATGAATGGAAGTGCAGTCCAGGCTCTTTGCAGCAGCAGCCAGTGGCTGCAGGAGAAGGATCCCTGGCTGTTTTCTCCAGTTCCATTTCAGAGCTTTGAATCAGATGAAAGTGGGGTGGCTTGGTGCTTTAAGCCATGGTGGAACTTCTCCCGTACAAGAGAGTGCAGTCTCATCTAATTGGCCCATTTTACTTGAGTTTGAACAACTTAGAATCCTGTTTCTCTCCAGATGATTTCTCCTTAGTGCATGTGGGTCTAGAGCTGGATATAAAGAAGGTTGCCTGTCCCTCATGCTGCGATCTATCTGCAGAGCTCAAAACCAACCTCAGAGCCTTCTCTGGCTGTGTGTCTTCCTGAAGAAGAGGCCAAAGGGGAGGAAGATGCCCGCCAAGCTGCACCTGCTGCCACTGCAGGGCCTGAGCATCCAGCATCAGTAAGTGGCAGCTCTGGGTAACCCTGTGGCTGGAGCAAAGCAGAGCTGCAAAGTTTCTAATCAGACAGCACCTCCCGTCCGTGGCTGAAAATGCTAAGGGCTGGAAAGATTCCAGTGCACTTTCCCCAGCCAGTGAGGCCTGGAAAAGCAGTGTGGAACTTGGACACTTAGGTGTCACTTTCCCACTATTCTGACAGGGGCTGTGAATTTGTCTTAGCGAGAGACAAGAGGTAGCATTAAGATGTCTTTGGATGCTCCTGGGGTACAGGTGAGGGCCTTTGTGCCCAGTGGCTGTGCAGGCTCCCTGTCCCCAGTGCAGAGAGCAGTGCAAAGATGCAGTTCACAGCCTTGCAGGATACGGAGGAGACACTGTCCCCAGGAGGGACCTTGCCCTCTCCACGGATCAGCTGTCGGTAGCTAAAGGAGCAGCTGAGATGCAGTGGGGCCTGTAGCTGAATAGACATAAGGTTCTGAAGAATGACAGCTTCTTTCCTGTCCCTCATGCTGCTGGCTGTCCACAGAGCATAAGGGAAGCATCAGCACCTGTTCTGGCTGCCTCTGTACCCAAGGAAGAGGCTGAAGAGGAGGAAGGTGGCAATGAACCTGCCCCTGCTGTCAGCCCAGAGCCTGAGCAGCCGTCAGTAAGTGCCAGCTTTGGTTAGCGGTGTCTTTGGTGTCATTTTGTCCGTCCTGTAACGGCAGCCTTTGGATTTTGTGCCTTGAGTTGGAGAAGTGGGCAGCAAAAGCCGAGAGGTGAAGAGCCCTGGATGTGGCTGGCAGCATCTTCCTAGGGGCTTGCATTTGAAATGGGATTGGAGGGCCATCTCTGCCAGGCACATTTGTGACTCGTGTTCATTTCTTGTCGCAGAGCTCCACCTCGTCTGTCCTGGCACCTGCACGAGCTGCAGCTGCAGGCTCTGAAGAAGCCTCCAGTCCCCAAGCTGCAAAGTCAAGCTTGAGCAGCTCGTGCACCTGGAGCACGAGTAGTTCCTCTGGCAGCAGAGAGCAGCTGCGAGACAGGACAGATGACAAGTGCCTGGCCGTGTTGAGTATGCCCTTTGTGATCCTTGTGTGCTGGAGCAGTGCCGTGTGTGTACATGTGTCAGCATGAGCTGTCCCACCTCCTGCTCCTCCTCAGCTGAGTGTCAGGGCCTGAGGCCTCCACACAGGACCTGTTGTTATGCTTTGAGGTGGTGAGGGAGCGCTGGGGTGCTGCGTCTGCCTCTGAGGGCAGCTCGGCCTGGTTTGGCTTTGCCCAAACTTCCCTCTAGGTAAAAGGCAAACCAGAGATTGTTTCTGGCTGAGCAGGAGGCTGTGACCTAGCAAATGAGTAAGCCTCAAGGAGCTCTCTGGGCCCAGCTCCTGTGGGGCATGGCCAAAGTCATCTTCAGGACCTCGCCTGTCCTAAAAGCTGAGGGGCCTCATTCCTAAGGCCCCTCACAGTAGATTATAACATCAGCTCCTGCTCTTGAAAGACAGAAGGGCATAGTTTAGGCAGAGTCCTGCATCAAGGTGGAAATCATGCCTTTGCTGGAAGCACCTTGCAACGTTCTTCCTGTTCTGGAAAGGGCAGCTGTTGATAAAAGGTTGATTCCAGAACCCAAAATGTCTTTGATGTTTGCAAGGATTAAAGCTTTTATTGAATATCACAAGAGTGTTCATTGCCAAGAACAGAAAGGTTTTGTTTTTCCTGCTGCCCTTAACGTTTCTAGACAACAATCACTTCACTCAGTTATGGTTTTCTGATCCCTGTCTCCTCTGTTTCTCCACGTGCTTAGATTTTTGTTAGACTTTTAGTTGTGTGCAGGCCCTCTATGCTGCAGAGCTGCTTGTCTTGCTGCTGTTGTTTTGGTGGTGGTGGTGGTGGTGGTGTTGATGCTCCCCGACTGGCTGAGCTGAAAGGGCCCGGTGAGTGGGGCTGCCTTTCTGATCTGCTGCAGGGCAGGATCTCTGTTCTGAAGGGAGTACCTTCCCTTGGGATTTTTACAGGGATGCTGGTGAGCAACGGAGATCCAGAGGCTAAATACACAGAACTGGAAACTATTGGCAAAGGGTAAGTGCAGCCACAGTTCCTTCTTCAAAGGGAGGGGCTGTGTATTTTGCTGGCATCATACCTCCCCAGGGTGACATCAGGCAAACTCCAAAGCTGTTCAGACACTGTGTTGAGATGCTGCCATCTCTCAGGATGGGCCAGCATTTATAGCTGTGGTCCGAAGGCATGGCAAAGACGCCAGGATGCTGGCAACGTCTTTTCTGCAGCAAAGAGCAGCACCTGGCAGATCACCTGTCCCTCAAGCATGTTGTACCAGTTTGCCACTTTCCTTAGGAGAAACCATTTTTGCGAGTCTCAGAAGAACGCAGAATACATGGGAATGAAATGAGGAAAGACTTCATGGCCTCAAAGGCCAAGTTAGCAGCCGAGAGCTGTCAGGGAACAGCTCTCAGTAACATTTCTTTCCAGTATCTTGCAGAAAACAAGATGCAGTGGTCAGGACGACCATCACCTAGTCTAGAAGCCAAAAGCAGAAATGAAAGAAGCACCTCTCTTTTGTAGCTGAGATGGCAAAAGCCAAAGCTTCAGGGGAATGCCCAGTGCCAATGCACTCTGGAGGAAAAGGCATCATCTGCCTGATGGCAGACCCCCTCAAGAATCCTGTGGGGTTTAGGCCTTTCCTGCAAAGAATCCACCAAGCTGTTCCCTTTTGAAGGCCAGCTCTGCTGACTGTAAACAGGATTGATTTGCAACATTTCCTCTGTGAGGAGCCAAATGTACAAGAACTCACTGGAAAAGTAGAGTCCTTCCTGCATGTGGTGCACCGAAGAGAAGCAGCTGCCGATGGCTCTGGACCCAGAACGCAGCTGTCTAAGGAGCCTGTGTTTTGAGTCCTTCTCCACTGGTGTGCGCAACAGTGGAAGCCTTTGCCTGCTCTGGCTGTGGCTGCAGCTGTGGCTGGAGACTACTTTCCTTGCCAGCTGGAGAAAGGATCTGTGTCTAGAGGCTTTCCTCTGATGGCTGTTACATGGCTTTGGGCTTCTCAGTAGGCCTGTGTGGTGCTGCCTGAGTCTGGCAGATAGACTCCAAGGAGGGGTGTGAGAAGGTCCAACCAGCATGTGTGTGCCTGGAAAAATCCCACACATGCACAGATACAGAAAGAGAAAAGGGAAAAAGCATCCAGACCAGTATCTGTTGTGTTCCATTTGCTGTTTGTCCCAGGTCATTTTTTCCCCTTGGACCGCAGTGTCTTGCACTTGCAGGGACTAAAGGACTTCTCTTTTCTCTGCTGCTGTTTTGTTTCTAGGGGTTTTGGCACCGTGTGCATGGCAGTGGAGACTGCCACAGGAGAAGAGGTAAGCGTCAAGCAACCCCGCAGCTTTTGCAGCTCTCGTGTGCCCTCCCCTCTGCTGTGAGCTGTGGCTGAGCTTTCGGTCACCGGTAGAGCTTTGCTGCAAAGGCAAATGAAGTGCAGAGCAGTGTCCACCTGCCAAATGCAGTGGAGGCAGATTTTGTCCTTCTCAGCTGCCCCAAGGGATGCAAGGAGGCCAAGTGGTATCTTTCAGAGGAGGGCACACTAGCTGGGTCTTAGTGCCAGGGTGGTGTCTCCGAGCACGGCACTGCTCTTTGGGGCTGCAGCTCAGGGTTCCCGAATTCTCATTTCTGGCTGTTAGCAAATACATGGGAATTGTCTTTTTTGGAGGTGTCCTTAAAGATGTTTTCATCATCACGGCATTTTTGCTGTAAAGTATGTACTTGTAGGGGTAACCCTTCAGGTTGTTTTTAGGATGACATTTTATCCTTCATGCCTGTACATTTGCTTTGCTGTTGTTGTGCAGTGGAGAATGCCAGCAGCCTCTGGAGTAATGGTCAAACCCCCTAGAACTGCCAGAGGTTTCCCAGCAGTTTTACTCCATTTTCACTGGCACAAAATGACTTCCTGCTTGCAGGGAATGAATGTGTGGATGAAAATGGGGATGATAAAAGAAGGCCCTAGGAGAAGACTGTGGGCACAGTGAGTGTTGTTAGAGCTTTGAGGCGGAGAGTTTAGGCCATGTTTCTCCAAGGTTTATAAGGCAAAGGATCTCTGCCACGGTGTCCTGGGACTGGCACCCAAGCAAGCGGTGTAAGAGGCTCCTGCAAGCTCAGCTTCAAGTTCCTCTGATGTTCAGTCGCAAGGCAGTTTGGCCCAGCCCAGCTCTGTCGTCCCAAAATGACTGTCTCCGTGTTCCTCTTCCAGTCTCGTGTCACAGACTTCTTTGGTTTATGGTTTTCCGTGTTGTTTTAGGTGGCCATAAAGAAAATTAGTCTCCTGCAAGAGAGCTGCAGCAACGAACTGTGCGTGAATGAAATCCAGGTCATGCGCAACAATAAGAACGCCAACCTTGTGAACTATGTAGACAGGTGGGTGGTTCTGCTGTTCTCCTGTGAAGGGTCATTCACATCCTGCAAGCCAGAGGTACAACCACTCCTTTGGTGGCTGGCAGAGGATGGAGCTGTTAATTCCTGTTTCTGGGCTGATCTACAGCATCTTGGGAGGCAATTGCATCAGGGCTGCATTAATCTTTCCTGGCATGCCTAGTTTGAAGTACGCTTCCAAAGATGACCTGACTTGGCCCTATCTTACTGAGCCAACAGCCTCAAAGTCCCTGCCCTCTCTCCACGTTTTGTTGGGTTTGGGGTTTGATTTTTTTCCCATAGGTCTTAATGCTAACAAAGCACTCTAGATCATATTTCCCTTAGCCTTTTCCTGGTGTTTTGCATTGGTGTGGATATCAAGCAGTCTCTTAGACTGCACTAAGTTCAAGCCCTGTAGAGCCTAGTGAGTGACTGTTCACTTCCTCCTGTCTTCCTCTGAGAGAGACACAGAAACAAGAGGCCATCACATCATGGAAGTGCGTGCATTCATCTCCAGGCTGTTGTTTCCTCCTTTCAGCTACCTGGTGGACCTGGAAGTCTGGCTGGTGATGGAGTACATGGACGGAGGTTCTCTACACGACATCATCAGGGAGACTCGTATGGCAGAAGAAGAGATAGCAGTTGTCTCTCAGGAGGTAAGGGATGGTGCTTGTGCTTCCCATGGCTTGGGTGGGATGGTCCTTCCCAATGGGTAGGAAGGAGGAGTGATTTCATCTTCCAAGCTTCCTTTCTGCCTTTCTCTTATGACCAGCAGTAGCACAAGCATCTGAAGTGCCTGGCCATGTGCCTGCCCCTTCTTCTAGTGTGTTTGTTTGTGTTTGGCTCTCTAAACACTTGCCTGGAGCCTGTGTGTACTGCATTCCTTCCCCGTAAGAGCAAACTCACTCATGGCAGAATCTGAAACCAGTGGCAAAGACAAAGAGATGCTCACAGGACTCTCACAGAGCTCAGCCTTTCAAAGGAGAGCCTTGCCCTGAAAGTGGTGCTTGCAAAAGCATCCGCCATTGTCTGGCTGGAGAGAGCACAGCCATTGCAGCAGTGCTCCCTCAGTCTGTTTTTGTGAGGCATTGTCCAGAGGAACAATTGCCCTTTCTCTTTCAAAAGCAAATACACCCTGGCTTAAAAAGGCACTGCTGTCCTCATGTTGGAGCAGCAAGCTCCAAGTAGCTCTTGCCCTTTCCAGCAGCCTGTCCTGCCATGGCTCACTGTCCCCCAGCAAGTCAGTGTTTCAGATCTGCCACTTCCCTGCTTGTGGGATGAAATCAGATGAGGAGCTCTTAGGCTCATGTTTCTTTTTCCTCTCTCAGTGCCTGCGAGGCCTGGATTTCCTTCACTCCAAGCAAGTGATCCACCGAGACGTCAAAAGCCACAACATTCTCCTGGGCTTGGATGGATCTGTCAAGTTGGGTGGGTGTTGTTGGCCAGGCTCAGCCGTGGCGGGCTGCAGCGTGAGGCTGCCTTTGGCTAAATGCCAGTTCCCCAAGAGTGGTGCCTGTGGCAGTGCAGGCTGGCCTGCTGCAAGCGCAGAGCACATGCACGAGGTGCAGGGAGGCATGTCTGGGAAGAACGTCTCAGGAGTGGCTTTGGGTAGTGTGTGTCCCTTCCCAAGCAAGGCTCTTACAGTCTAAAGCTTCAGGGGACTAAAAGCCACTATCTGAAAGTGGGAGCTTTTGGCAAGTGGCCAATTCTATAGTTCCTCGGCTGTAGGTCTGAGGCACGGCAGCATGGCCCCTTTTGCAACTAGAGTCCACACTGCCTTCTTGGACGCTGGGTACAGTGGGGAATTCTTTTGTTTACTTTTTCACTTTACGCTGGCTTGATCACAGTGGTTTTTTTTCTCCTCAGCTGATTTTGGCCTCGCTGCTCAGCTCACCGCTGAGCAGAGCAAACGGAGATCAGCTGTTGGGACTACTTACTGGATGGCGCCAGAAATTTTCACCGGGAAGCCCTATGGCCCCAAAGTGGACATCTGGTCCCTTGGCATCGTGGGGATCGAGATGGTAGAAGGAGCGCCTCCTTACCTGATGAAAACCTCCCGCACGGTACGCTGCAACTACTCTTAGATACTACTGTCACTCTAACAAAATCTGCCCCCATGCTTCTGCCCAGGGAGCTTGTAACTCCTGAGGATAATAGGTTCCGGGCTGCATAGTCTCTCGTGCTCCTTGTCCAGATTATTCCCTTGCCATTTCATCATAAATAACATGAAAAGTTCATGATGCCTTTTGCTTGATGGAAGCTCTGTCTAAGGGAGCAGTGAGCAGTGCCAAGCTGCATTTTACGGAACAGTCCTTGGGAATGGCAGAGTTAGACTAAAGTCCCTCTTTCAAATGGCCTGTGGAGCTGGTGTCAGTCCTCAGAGAAGCAAAGTGTGCTTGTGCTGATGGAGTTGCTCCTAATTGCATCAGCCAGTGAAATCAGGGGTCAGAGCAAGAGCCTTTGCACCTTGGACTGGCTGTGGCTGCCTCAGGGTTTGGGTTCTTTTGGTTGGGGTAAGAAAGTCATCTCTCGCCCTCTGGGAGGGGAGGAAAGTGCTGCTGGAGAATGAAGCTTGTCCAGTGGGGCATGTCTGAGCGTTTTGGGGTGTGAAGGAGACAGGTAGAGTGTGGCGTTTCCTTCTTCTCTAGGTCCGACAGCTGATAAGCACCGGGGGCACGCCAAAGCTGCAGAAGCCCAGGCAGCAGTCCGCTTGGTTGCGAGACTTTCTGCACTGCTGCCTGGAGACAGACGAGGACAGGCGCTGGTCTGCCCAGGAACTTCTGCAGGTAAAAGGCAAAGCGGCTGCAGGGTGCGCCTGCTGCCCATTGCCAGGGACTCCTCGTCTGCTCAAGCGCAAGGCATCAAATTGGCCCCACTCCTAAGAATCTCCAATCTAAGGACTTTTCCAAGGGAAACGGAGGAGAATCTTGGCCTGGGATGGGTTGGGAGGAGCCTTTCAAGGTGACCTAGACCAAATCTCCTTAAGCTGAAAAACATCTGGATTAATGGATTTGTGGGATTGTGAGCCATCTTTGCCTCATGTAACAAGGTTCTGGACGTGGAGACACGGGCACATAGAGTGTCTTCATGTCTTCAGCTTCCTGGTACCCAGAGAAAGCCTGTTTTCAGCCTGTGAGGAAAGTGGTTCATTTCTTCTTTTTCTCTTTGGACAGCATCCGTTTGTAACCTCAGCCAAGCCGACCTCCAGCCTGACACCTCTGATCATGGCAGCGCAGCAGTTTATGGCTGACAGAAGATACTAGCCCTGGAAGAGGCCATTGTTGTTTTCCGTAGTTTGTAGTTTCTAGTGTACAGTTTGTAGTTTGTTTAGATTGATAGTCAAAATAAATACTGTAAAACATTCACTGTCTTGGAAGCTTCCCTTTGTTCTGACCCTGTGAATAAGCTCTAAATTTGCTTCTGAATGGTCGGTCAGGTGTTTCTTAAGCATGGGAAGACCCATGGATGGGGTTTGTGTCATGGTTTGGAAGGGGGCAAAGGTCTTCTTCCTTCACTGCCTCCTGGCCACAACCTCTTGTGGCCATACAGGCTTGCAGCTGTGAACAGAGGAGCAGAGTAAGGCAAAATGGAGTGGAGCAGAGCAGTGGTGTCACTGCTGGGAACGCCGCCGTGGCTGTGGTTGTGTTGCAGTTCTTGGGAAAGGTTGGGAGTGCGTGTGTTGCTCTGGGCAGAGGGGGAGGCAGCTGGGCTTCTCCACAGGCTCAGATGCAGGTAGTGTCCAGCGGGAGTGCAAGTTCTGCCACGGGAGCTAAGGCCAACATGAGGGAGTGAAAATTTGTGCAGTTTGGATCTGTGTGAGCCACAGCCTCTCTCAGCTCAGCGCCTGCCAGGACTGACACAACTGCCCAGACTGAGCTCCCCTGGGGTCATGCTGCATGAGAGATTGGGAGGAGACACAGCCAGGACAGGTGACCCATATTGGCCAAAGGAATATTCCAGACCATGCTCCATATTTCAAGTTGTGTGCAAGAAGGAGGAAGGAAGGGACATTTGGAGTGATGGCATTTGTCTTCCCAAGTCACCGTGAGGGATGAGGGGGCCCTGCTGTCCTGGAGATGGGAAACACTTGCCTGCCTGTGGGAAATGGTGAATGAGTTCTTTGGGTTTTTTTGCTCGTGTGTGTGGCTTCTGCATTCCCTATGCAACTGAATTGTTCTTCCCCTGTGAGTTTTCCAGCTTTTACCCTCCAGTTCTCTGCCCTGGAGGCAGAGATCCTGCTGGTGGGGCATTGAGCGAGACTGGCTGTGTGTGGTGCTTGATTGCAGGCTGGGGTTAAACCACAACACAGAGTCACAGGAGATTCCTCATTTATGCAAACAAATCTATTGGTCCCAGAGACTTATTTGGAACTGCAGAGGAACTGTGAAGCCTATCTGCAAGAGTAACATTCAGCACTCCATAACCAGAGCAGGTACCTGACAATGACAGATAAGGATTTCTTTGAAATTCCATTTTTCTGTTCAGAATCTTCATTTTTTTGAGCTGGAAAGTGAATATTTGAGTGCACAAAAGATGAAATCTAAACCTTTGCTAGGATGCTGAGTGAAAGGTTACATCAGTATGTACTGACATAGTATCATTGAAATCTCAAATCATAGGATTGTGGAGTGGTTTATTTTGGAAGGGACCTTAAAGATCATCTAGTTCCAACCCCCCCTTCACTAGGCTAGGGTGTTCAGAGCACCATCCAAACTTGCCTTGAACACTTTCAGGGATATGGCATCCACAACTTCTCTGAGAAACCAGTTCCAGTGTCTCACCACCCTCACAGTAAATAACTTCTTTCCAACATCTAAATTTACTCTCCTCTTGTAGTCTAAAACCTTTTTCTACTACAATCTGCCCTACTATAATGCTGTCCGTCATAGATTTCAGAAATCTCTACCTGAAACACAATCAAGACTATTTTTTTCTCCCCCACAATTTCACAAAACATTACAAGGAACCTTTTTTTGCCTTTTTCTTTTGCCTTTTTTGCTTTTTTTTTCCTCAATGAAAAAGGTATTTTCATTCCTTTTTTTGACATGAAAATTCTGTGGGGAAAAAAACGCCAGTGCTATTTTTTGACAAAAATAACTAAATGTAGCTTTAACCTTGAGGGATTGTCCTGGTTTCAGGCAGATTTTGGAGAAAACCTCCTAAGGCCCTCCCTCCCGTCCCCCAACCAGTTCAGGAAAGACTTCGTCAGAGACAAATGGAAAAAACCTGTTTATTAAACAGGCAAAGCACTCCCAGCACAATACCTGATGACAAGAGCTTTGTGCCGCTCTGGAGAAATGCCAAGCTTAGAGAAGTCCCCCCCTCGAAGGTAGTCACTGTGCTCTGTGGCTCCGTTCCTCTGGTGCTGAGAGAAAAAGGAGTTCCTGCACCCCACTGGTCTTGGTGGGGTGGATCCCAGGTGGAGGCCCCCAGTGCTTCCCCCAGGTCCTCAGTCCAGAGAGATTGGAACAGTTCCGAGCAGAGGGAAAAAAAAGGGAAAAAAGAAAAAAGGGAAAAAAAGATTTCAGCTGTTCTACAAGACCTAGCTAACTACACTACCACTGACTCTGGTGAGGAAAAAAAAAAAAAAAGAAAAGAAACAGAGCTTCTCTCCGTCTCACTGTGTTCCAACTCCCCCACTCTCCAAGGAGCAGAGTTTCCCTGGGGAAAAACAAACCATGCTTCCCCTCCCCTTTACACCCAACAGACAATTGGAGATACACACATCATCCTAGAACATTCCACCCCTTATCCCCATATCATCAACTTACAGCCAAAACCAACATAAATTCTACATTGTGTATTTATCCACATAAAACTTCCATTTGTTCACCCGACAAAAAATACAAGCAATACCCATCATGCTCCTGTCACGTTCCACACTGAGCCACTGAATCCAGGCCCCAGGCTACAGAGTGGCAGGATTCTCCTCTTTCTTATTTTGCTCACCCAAAACTCCCTCTTTCACTTACTCATACCTTCAACACTTGCTCATACCTTCAACACTTAACACATACCCTCTCACTTACACATTTCCTTCTATTTCATTCTGCATGGTTTAATGTACAGACAATGGCAGTAGCATCCAGCAGACAGTGATGTTTACAAATGGTTCTCACCCAACAATCAGATCTCCCTGAGGTACACATCGTGTTGTTCCACCTTTTCGCATTATCCACCATGTGCAACCTGATCCCTAAGCAAAGACAACCCCATGAATGGGTTTGTCTGTACTTGAGGCAGACTTGATCCACACTGTCTTCCCTAACAAACCTCTGACATGCACCACTGGGACTTTATCCCCATCTGTATTTATTGTATGCAGAGGCTCAGCCTGGGCAGTGCCTGCTCGGTTGGTGGAGCCTCAGGTGTTGACCAACCAGGTGGCCTTTGCCAAATGCTGCTCCCAATTCTTGAAAGATCCCCCACCCAATGCTTTCAACTGGGTTTTTAACAGTGCATTGTGCCTCTCCACTTTGCCTGCAGCTGGTGCATGGTAGGGAATATGGTAAACCCACTCAATGCCATGTTCCCTAGCCCAGGTATTGATAAGGCTATTCTTAAAATGAGTCCTGTTGCCTGACTCAATTCTCTCAAGGCTATCATGCCTCCACAGGACTTGCTTCTCTAGGCCCAGGATGGCATTCCGAGCAGTAGCGTGAGGCACAGGGTAGGTCTCCAGCCACCTCATGGTGGCTTCCACCATTGTGAGCACATAGCTCTTACCGTGACGTGTCTGGGGTAGGGTAATATAATCAACCTGACAGGCTTCTCCATACTTATATTTAGACCACCGTCCACCATACCATAGGGGCTTCACCCTCTTGGCGTGTTTGATGGCAGCACGTGTCTTACAGTTGTGGATAACCTGAGAAATACTGTCTAAGGTTAAATCCACCTCTCAGTCTTGGGCCCACTTACAAGTGGCATCTCTACCCTGATGGCCCGAGGCAGCATGGGCCCATTGAGCTAGAAACAACTCTCCCTTGTGTTGCAATCTAAATCAATCTTTGACATCTCTATTTTTGCTGCCCAATCTACCTGCTCATTGTTTTGATGCTCCTCATTAGCTCTAAATCCTCAGCAGCCCAAACTGGTTTTCCTCCACGCTGCCAATTAGCCTCTTTCTACCTCTTCAGCCATGGCCACAGAGCATTGGCTACCATCTGTGAATCAGTAAAGAGGTAGAGCCTCGGCCACTTCTCTCTTTCAGCAATATCCAAGGCCAATTGAACAGCCTTGAGTTCTGCAAGTTGGCTTGATCCACCCTCTCCTTCAGTGGCCTCAGCAACCTGTTGTGTGGGGCTCCACACGGCTGCTTTCCACTTCCGGTTCATCCCTACAATACGACAAGAACCATCAGTGAGAAGAGCATAATGCATCTCCTTTGCTTGCAGTTGGTTGTATGGTGGAGCCTCTTCAGCCCATGTCACTTGCTCTTCATCTGTGAGACCAAAATTTTCACCCTCAGGCCAACTGGTAATTATCTCTAAAATCCCAGGGCGATTCAGTTTATGCATACGGGTGCGCTGTGTAGTAAGAGCAATCCACTTGCTCCATGTGGCATCAGTGGCATGATGGGTGGAGGGGACCTTTCCTTTGAACATCCACCCTAGCACAGGCAGTTGGGATGCCAGGAGGAATTGTACTTCTGTGCCAATCACCTCTGAGGAGACTTGAACTCCTTCATAGGCTGCTAAGATTTCCTTCTCAGTTGGGGTGTAACTGGCCTCAGACGCTCTGTAGCTTCAACTCCATAATCCTAGTGGCTGGCCTCGAGTCTCACCAGGCACCTTCTGCCAAAGGCTCCAGGACAGACCATAGCTCCTGGCTGCAGAGTAGAGCACATTCTTCACATCTGGTCCCATCCTCACTGGGCCAAGGGCAGGAGCAATCTCCTGCTTGATCTGGGCAAAAGCTTGTTGCTGCTCAGGGCCCCTTTTTGCTGGTGACCAGGTAAAGAGGGCTCACAATCTGACTATACTTGTGAATATGCATTCTCCAAAAACCTATGGCACCTAGGAAAGCTTGTGTTTCCTTCTTATTGATTGGTGGAGACATCGCTGTAATCTTGTTGATGACCTCAGTAGGAATCTTCCACCCTCCATCTTGCCACTTTATTCCCAGGAACTGGATCTCACGAGCTGGCCCCTTAACTTTACTCTTCTTGATAGCAAAACCGGCTTCCAGGAGGATCTGGATGATTTCCTTTCCCTTCTCAAACACTTCTGCTGCTGCGTTCCCCCACACAATGATGTCATCAATATACTGTAGATGTTCTGGAGCCTCACCCTTTTTTAGTGCAGTCTGGATCTGTCCATGGCAGATGGTAGGACTGTGCTTCCACCCCTGGGGCAGTCGGTTCCAGGTGTACTGCACTCCCCTCCACGTGAAGGCAAACTGAGGCCTGCATTCTGCTGCCAAAGGAATGGAGAAAAATGCATTGGCAATGTCACTGGTGGCATACCATTTTGCTGCCTTGGACTCCAGCTCATACTGGAGCTCCAACATGTCTGGCACAGCAGCGCTCAGTGGTGGTGTCACTTCATTCAATGCATGGTAGTCCACAGTCAATCTCCATTCTCCTTCAGATTTATGCACAGGCCAGATGGGGCTGTTGAAGAGTGAGTGGGTTTTACTAACCACCCCTTGGCTCTCCATGTCTCGAATCATCTTATGGATGGGGATCACAGCATCTCAAGTTGTTCTATACTGTTGGTGCTGCATTATAGAAGTGGCAATTGGTACCTGTTGCTCTTGTACTTTCAGGAGTCCTACTGCAGATGGATTCTCAGACAGTCCAAGCAAGGTGTTCAATTGCTGGATGCCCTCTGCCACTACAGCTGCTATCCTGAATGCCCACCTGAGTCCTTTCGGGTCTTTGAAATACCCACTTTGGAGGTAATCTATGCCCAAAACGCATGGGGCCTTTGGGCCAGTCACAATAGGGTGTTTCTTCCACTCATTTCCAGTCAGGCTCACATCTGCTTCCACCAAAGTAAAATCTTGTGATCCTCCTGTCACACCAGTGATAGAGACTGCCCCTACATGTCTTGATGGCATTAATGTGCACTGCGCACCAGTATCAACCAAGGCCTCATAGTCTTGTGGTTCAGATGTGCCAGGCCAATGAATCCACACAGTCCAAAAAACGCGATTTTCCCTAGCCTCTATCTGGCTAGAGGCAGAGCTGCTCTAAGCCTGGTTATCCTTCTTTTCTTGAGCATATGTCTTAGAGGTTCCTTCAAGGGGGTCGGACATGTCATCATCATCATACCTGGCAGTTCAGCTATGGGCAACTGGAGCTGCTTCCCTTTTGGTGGAACTCCCTCTCTGAGTCTTGCTTTCCTTCAATTCACGTACCCGTTGTGCCAGGACAGCTGTAGATTTTCCATCCCATCTCTTCATATTTTCTCCACAATCCCACAGGAAGAACCACAGCTCAGCTCATGGAGTGTACCCTCTCTTCCTACCCAGGGATTGTCTACGTTGGGTACCAGAACCTCTGATCTGTACTGCTGAGATTTGGAGAAGGTCCTCTCTAATCTCCTCCCTGAGTTTCTTATGATTCTCATCTATCTTATTCTCTAGTTTCTGTAGATGTGTTTCCACAGTTGTGATTCTGGCATGTGCTGGGCCATGCACATAATCTGCATATGCTTGGACCTTCTTCGCCATATCAAGCACAGTCTCCTCCATGTCCTCCCGCTTCATGACCATGTTCCAATTCCCCCACTTCCAAAGTCACTCCAAGGAGCAGAGTTTCCCTGGGGAAAAACAAACCACACTTTCCCGCCCTTTTACACCCAACAGACGATTGGGGTTACACACATCACCCTAGGACAGGGATGTAGACAGTTAAAAGGTTATTGAGATTTCTAAGGATGCCTTCCCATTTTTATGTTCAATCATTGAATGTTAATAATGAATGTGGCTTGAAAATTTTGGAGTGCAATGTCATGTGCCTGAAAGCCAAGAGGGTCACAGATACTGTTGCCTTGGGAAGGCTGACCTGAAACAGAGGCTAGGCAAAACTAGAGAGTAAAATTAGGATTTATTAAAAGGTCCCCAGAATCCACCCTGGGCATTACAGAAGCCTACACAAGGCTGCACCCAGGGTGATCTGCAAGTGGTAGCATAGATGGCTGCTCAGTCACGGGATTTTGCCATTTTATAAGTTTAGGTCTATTTGCATATTGGGGTCCAATTGTCCAATTACAGCCCCAGGCCATGAGGTCCCATCCTTCTTGTTCCACCCCTCAGTCCATCGTTGTTTGTGTTCTTGGCCTGAAAGTTGTCCTTGGTCTTCCAGCAGAAATGGATTTGTTTTGTCTACCTGCTCCGTAGAGGGAGCTCAGTACAGTTCTTAATACAAGGCTTCATCCCTAGGCAGCACACACAGAATCTGAAAATATAAAAGCTAAGGCATCAATACGATCTTTAAATTTATTTTGCTTAGAACTCATTGTACTGTGTCATGTATACTTCCCATTTCTGGATGTTGTATATGTTGTATAGCCATGCAAATTATTTCAACAAAAAAAAATTTCTATATAAGGAAATAAATACTCCTAAAGCCACAGTACACGTTCCTGTCCTTGATCTGGAATTTAGATCCTGTTTTCTCTCATAAATGGATTTAAAATTCCAAGAAGATATAATGTCTATATGAGTTAAGCTTTTGTTCTGAAAATCAAACACTTGTATTTTCTCTTTTTTTCAATGATATCTCTTTTTAGATCTTGCCATCAGAATGAATGCATAGTTTTTCACTAGCCTTCAATTCCTTTTTTCTTGCATTCTAATTGTATTTGCCTTTTTTTTTTTTTTTTTTTTTTTTTAGTTCAACACATTTTTTCCATCAGTCAGACAAGTCTATCTGGTCTGTGTCAAAACTATGTTTTACTTGGGAAGGTGTTAATCTCTTTCTCCCATTAAATGAAAATCTACAGGGGAAGTGTGCTGACAGCCTGTGTAATAACTCAGAAGCTTCTGTTCACAAAATACATTCTCTATGTGTTGAACACCTAGTAAACTTTCTTTTCCAAAATCATGTCTGTGACATGATCAAGGTATTCCCAATATTAAAATAACTGTGCCATGATTAGGACTTTGCTAATTATGATCATGATTATCACCATAAAGATTTTTTTTTACTCATACTTAATCAGCTGACAATCCTGACATTTTGCTTTGTCACATGAAAGGTGGGTTTTTCTAGTGATTGAGACTACTAGGTTCATTTAGATGCTAGATATTAACAAGGAGTAATAAATATGCCAGTAATTTATTGGGGACACTGAATTCTCTGTTATTGGAAGTTAAGATTAAGCACGTTTTGAAAGCACTTGAGACACAGTCACTCTTGCTCCTGTACAGGACAAAAATGGTGTAAATTATTTGTATGATTCAGCAGACTTGAAAAGGAGTCAGAGATCTGAAGACCATCCAAAATGATGTCAGAAAGCAGTTGTGATGGAGTTTAGCTTTAACAGCTGCAGTATCAAACATAAATCCAAGATGCACTTCTACTTTTGCCAGTGCAGGGCCCTTTGTATTCTCTAGTTCATTCAATAAGAAAAGGAGGCAGCATTCTGAGCACATGCTTTCTTTCTTACCTATATTGAAACTTGGAGTTTCGTATGTTTCATGTCCTTTCCCCTTAGTCTCTTTGTCACCAAGAAAAAAAGGAAAAAAAAAAAAAAAGGTCCTAGAAACCTTTGTTTAGCATCTAATTCTAAACTGGTAAACTGGGTATATAATTCTGGAAAGCCTTTCAGCCAAAGGGTTACTGCTCAGCCCAATCTCTTAACCCAGACATAACCTCACCAAGTATTTTACAGAGTTCTAAATTTTTGTTCTAAATTCTACAAAGAGGAGCCTCACAAAAGGGAAGGCATTTCAGCCCTCAAACTCTAAATGTCTTGCCTTTATTTATTTCTGTGTAGATTTCACAGTATTTGGGGATTTCTCAGTATCTGACATTCTTTATTGTCAAAAATCCCAGATTAGTCCTTTTCTTCATTAACTTTCTTCTGATTTATAGTATCCTCTTTTCCTAGGCACTTGGTAATTCAGAATAATGGGTTTAGATCATGATCCCCTACTTTTTTATTGTCTTCAATACTGAAAAGTTAATTTCATATGAAAGAAGCATGCAGTCTTACTGTAATATAGAAATAATTGGTATTCACCATTGAAAGTTATACAGCTGTATTTCTCATGGTGGCAGACAAATTAGGAAACTTGCAAGACAAAAATATTCTACCAAAACCAAAAACCCACATATTTTCGTGTGTATATCTAGATATGTTAAGATAACTCATGAGTCAAAGATTATGTTTGATTATATGAACAGTTCTTTATATTTGATGAATAAACCAGGGCAGATTCTCATCTTGTTATGCTTCATAGCTTCATAGCAGAAATATACTCTGCCTTCTGGGAAATAACGTGCCCCTTGGCAAGATAAAGTACACAAGGACCTTTACTATCATGTTCTGTGTTATGAGGGGACAATAATGTCACCACTCCTTGTGGAACATTTCTGTAAGTGCTTGGACTTTGGAAAGGATATTATGGGTTAGTTTCTTGTTGCCATTTAACCTTTGCAATCAATTTGGGATTTTTTCCTTCTCTTGGAATTAAATATACCATGACACTAACTGGTGATACCATGAAGAGCTGTGAATCAGTATGCATCAATCTTTCCAAGTATACTGTAATTCTCTGGAAAATCTTAGATTGGTTCACACTTTATTCTGCTATGTTCTCTATGTAACCATTTTTCTGTGCTATTTTACACAGTTTGTTCTACAAACTTTGTGTAACAATATTATTACCTTTCAGAAGGCCAAGTGATAAGTGGATAGCAAAAGGATCTCCCTCATATGTGATCTGAAAAAATAATCAACAAGTAATTTCAGTCCAGTGTAAAGAGTTGTAAATTGCATACCACTGATAAAATGTGAGTTTTCTATAAGAGACAGTCCAGCCTTGGCAATCTAACAGTATAAAATCATGGCCTATAAATGGATTTTTTTTTTATTTGCACCGACTTTAACATATGACAAAAAGTTATTTAAACTAATTTTTCACTGTTTTTTTTTCAGATAGTTTCCATACTCTTTCTGATCCTACGGTCTATGCATCCAGTTAAAAACTCTCTTACACTACAACTCATTTCACGTAAGGGAACATGCTTTGCATTAGGAGGCTAAGTTATGGTGACTGTGTGCTTTAACATTATCTTTTACCTTTTTTATCCTGTCACTGAAAATTACTTTCAAAAATGCTTTTCAAGAAAAAATATTAGAGGTTCTTGAACAAGTTCTCCAAAGTTCATTTAACATCCTTCATCACAAGTTGAAGAAATACTTGGATATTTAGACCTTTAACTAACAGGTAAAAGAAATGAGTATTTCAGCTTCTGTCCAAGCGAAGGGCCTGGTGTGACTAACTCAAACCCCTAAAATAATTCTGTTCTTCACTGAGGTTTTTCTATTAGGAAAAACACTCCTGAATCACATTCTGTACCTCAACAAGGACAATTTTGAGAAATAACCAGGTATTGGGAGTTTTCTCCTGCAGGCTTGGAAAGAGTTACTTAGAGCACTACTGCTCCTATGAAGAAGACGAGATCTCTAGAGTACGCATAGAATTTTCAGCAGTGGATTTTACTATTAGCCACTGTTACCACTTGGTAACTGCATGTCGTGGTTTGACCCGCCCTAGGAAGTGAGAGAGAGCTGGCTCTGAGATTGGCACCTTGTTAAACCAATGAAAGGTTATGTCATCTCTGTGAACACACACTCCAGGACAAGAAGTTGTAGGGGTGGCTCTCTTCCCTTCCAGCCTTCAGAGTGAACAGGCTCCCCTCCTCCTCCTGGCTGTGGGGGTGGGAGGGGAGGCCTCCCCTAGCCAAGGCTGAGGCCTGCCATGCGGCCTGGGCTGGGGTAAGCCTGCTTGCTGGCACAGCTTGCCAGCTTTGTTAAAAGCTCTCTGTGAGCTTTGCTGTTGTTGGATCTAGGCCAGCACAGCTGCCTGTGAGCCTGGCCTTGGCTGAGCCCCTCCCTCAGACTGGAGTAAGGAGGGAATGGAATTGTGTAGCTCACCAGGCCTACAGAGAATGGAGGGGTGGAAGATCTGTCACTGGGACCTCCTGGGTCCCGAGCCGCCTCCCTCCCTGGAGAGTTTGGCAAGCGCCACTTTAAACCTGATATCAAGAACTTTTTATTGGCTGTGGCTTCTGGAAGTGATGGGAGACACAGCCTGGGACTTGCGATGCCAGCAGAAGATAAGGAAGAGATTGAGTGACCTTTTGGCTGGACCTTTCTTGTAATGGCCATAGAAACTGAATTAATGCTGCTGTAATTTATAGACACTGTGTAAGGGTAATACTGTGTAGTAGAGATGCCAGTGGAGGACTGAGTGGACAGAGGAGGATTAAGAGGGCGTGGTGGTGCCCTCAGAGAAGAAGACCTCTGTTCTTAAAACCCTTTGCCCCCAGGGAGAAATGGGGGAGGGATGGGCTTGTGTCCTGAAGGCATCCTTAAAAAGGGAACCCTACAAGAAGTTTTTGGTCCATGGATGGTGGTGAGAGCACTGTCTATGGAAGGACTTCTCAATGGCACATTTCCTCTGTGTGGGGTGGGCCATTTGTGAAGACGGTAGACCACAAGAGACTGTGTTTCTTGTGGGAGTTTCTATGGGGCACAAGGAAGACTCCTCTCCCTTAATAAACAAAAAAGTAATTGTTTTAGAAGTACTAAACTAGCTGGGAGTTCCAGGTTTTGTCTCCAAAAATTTTGGTAGCAATTAGGTGGGGGGAGGATGAGTGGTTTGGAAGGTTTTTCATTCTAGATCTTGGTTTTTTTTCTTTTCCCTTTTTTTTTTCCATATAGTGTAAGTTAATGAAGTTTTTCTTTTCATTCCTAAGTTGGAGCCTGCTCTGCTCTGTTCCCGGTCCCACTCACAGCATTATTTTAAGGAACTATATTCTCATGTTTGCACTGGCATTGGGCGCGCGACTTAACCCCATGACACTGCACCTGGAGCTGAAGTAACCAGGAAAGCTATGTGAAAAATAGAACAGGTCACTGTAGTCAGGACCTTCTTAGGCTAACCTCCTTAGGTGCTTTTTTGAACATAACTCCAAGAAATATGATAAATCCATGGTTGTGATAATCTAGACTTACTGCTACAGAAGTTGAACATGCAAAATAGTGAAGTCTCTGTTTAAAGCCAGTTATCATCACCTCATAAAGGCCATAGTGGAAAAGCTGAGGGACCATTTCCTTAATGAAATAGTAGCATATTGCTTTGATCTGTAGAACTACCAACTTCACTATCCATTTTAGATGGAAGTACTTTCCACTGAGTAAAATAATAATTTCCTTTCTCTCCAGTGGTGATGGTGGGAAGGATCCCATCAAGCAGATAGGGGAAATGTTAGTTTTTTACTAACCCTGGAAGACCAGGAAGTTGAAAGTCAGCCAGAGAAGAATAATAGATTGTTGTTTTCTTCTAGTGAACATTCAGAGAAGTATTGTGTTACTCCAAAGAGGAAAGGTGTCCTCATCAGACCACTTTCTTTTGTAGCTCTGCTGTGATCAGTAGGGAAAATAAAATCATGCAACAGAGGTGTTATTCCCACCCACAGTACTGGGTAGAAAAAAGCTGCTATTGAGAATAGTGCTTTTTTTCCCCCTTATATTCCAGGAAGTGGCATAATTCAATTATGTTTTATTAATACATAGATATTATATTAGAGAATATTTAAGGACGGAACATTGATAATAAACAATGATACATTAAAGTTTAGAAAAATAAAATCAGTCTTTTATACACTCCTTTTAACAAAGCCTAGTGACCACACAGAAAGAAGACTGTACTAATAGAATTTTAAAAAAATACTACTTTGGTGGTGTAGACTAGATAGGAAATCTGAGCCAAATTAAATCTGTGGAACATTTCCTAAATATTATGGAGACACAAGATTCTGCCCTAATTGCAGAGTTACTCAGTATTAGGCTGGCAGCTATGTTCCAAGAGAGCAGTGATATATTAAATTAAGTAGACTTCCAAGGTGACAGAAAGTTAAGCAAGCATTGTAAATTATATATACAATTGTCAGCAAGGAGCAAGAGTTTCTTTCCAATGTCACATCCAATATTTCCTAATTGAAAGAAAAAAAACCAAAACAACCAAGTGATTTTCTGGGAAAGATGCATTCTTAACAAATTTACCAAGAAAACATTTCAGTCATTATGCTAGCTTGAGCTAATATGATGCCGGTTTATTTTCATAAATACAATATACAGCATCATTAGACCATGGAGATAGGTCTTTCAAATCTGAGAAGTACATGTCACAGCCACAGCAAACAATAACTATAAAACACAGACATACTGAAAACAACAAAATGATGCAAAACTTATAGTCTTCAATGATCATTTAAATTAACAATATCCAAAAGTTCACAAATTCAAAGTAACACCTTGATACTAGTATCAACTTGTAATAAATATATTGTAGTATTGTAATGCATTGAATTCTTGTCTATCACTTATCACAGATCATGGCACAGTTACATGTGGCACTAGTCTATGAAATACGTAAGAGAGTTCAATATATTTACTATGCAGTAACTACAATCACTAACATCAAGGAATAATTATGTCCTGAAATTATTTTAATCCCCTTCTGTGTATGTTAGCACATATAAGTACACTTTTCTATTTGAGTTAAATTATCTAATAAAATTAATGGCAATATTCACTTTTTGATTATCATGCTCATCTTTGAAAACCTTATGCAAAATCCTTTGAAACAGCTTCTATAAAATTTGGAGCAGACATGAGTATTGTAAATGTGCAAATGATGGCAAAAAGGGTAAATGTAACCAGACATAATCTGTCTATGACAGCAGCTGCAAACTTCCACTCACTGCAGATCTCTTCACCCTCATCTTGCTTCCTGAACCACATTGCTATGAACTGGACTTCCTCCAAGATCTTCTCAATCACTGGAAGAGTATCCATTAAAGCTTTCTTTTGCACAAGCTCAATATCTTCTGCTAAAGCGTAAGTCATCTTTCCGCCCTTGCTGCCCAGGTCATTCTTCTGTGGGCAGCATGGGCTCTCCATGGCATGGTAGCTGTAGATGGTATTGCCATTGTTGGACTGGTGTCCAGGAAGGACGTTCACCTCCATGCTGTTTACACTCGGCTGGTGCTTGGAATAGCTGTATTTGCAAGAGAGGGGCTTTATGTTTTCCCCAGGTTTTTTCATTCGTAAAAACCAAGCACACCAATTCAGCAGGATGACACGGACCTGAAAGAGAGTGACAATGGCAAAAATACAGGAGACTCTTCAGCATTTAAAAAGTTTTTGAAACATTTTGTGACTATTATAGTTAGTCTACACAGTCTCTTAAGAAATACTGATGGATTTCTGTGTTCTCCAGCTATCTGATTTTAAAACGTTTCATTGAGGGTCTAGCTTTTTACCTAAGAATAGCCTTTTTTTGGATCTGTCTTGAACATAGGGGTGTTCAATGTCCACTTAGCTTATAAAGCAGAAGAGATGTAAAATCTTACTTTACAAAAGGGTTCTTGGTGACTCATCTTTTTAAAACACTCCCAGATCTCTGCAATTGAGCAGACAGCACAAAATTTGCTGTACGGCTCAGATTGTAAGGAAAGAGATACAGTTAAATACTTTTGGGGACTTTTGTTTAGATTTTGCTAAAAAAATCCCTATACAACAGATTCTATAACATTTCCGATCTCCATTGCTATTGTTTATGTCTAAATAAAAGACCTTGGTTGGGTTTTTGTGGTTTTTTTGAAAACTATTTTATACTCCTTTGAGGAGTTCAACCACATAGTACAGCAGGCTTTTTTAAAAAGACTAAATCAATTACATTTAGCAGTTCAAAATCTGAGTGCCACTCTTAACTGCAGCCATTTCCCTGTGTGCTGGTGAATCACAAGATGCTCTAACACACACATGGCAGATTGTGCCTCATATGTTTCTTGTCAAGGTCACTACGTGAGCTAACTCTGGAGAGTGCATCCAAAATTTTTTTCCAGTGAACTGATCTACAGCTGTTTGGTGTGAAATCTGAGCCTGCTAGAATTCCTATTGGTAACATTGTTAACTGTGAAAGGCAAGAAAAAGGCTGTGGATTCAGTAAGGTCTTGTGCCAAGAGAGGCAACCTAAATTAGCAAAATCTTGTCATTTTAAGATACTCCAGGCATTATGCATACAAATGTGCATCTACAATGTGCTTGAGATGGACTCTCCATGCAGACAGGCCTCTTTGATGACTTTATCATCCCGGCTGCAAGCCAAATAATCTGACATCAAGGAGAGAACAGATGTGGCCTCTGGTTTCCCTTTTGAGCCTTGACTCACAAGAGCTCCCTGTGTAATCCTGCTCCTGTTACTTTGGTCATGTTTGACTTGGGACCACACTTTGCCTCCAAAGCTGTTTTAGATGTGGGAAAAGTTGACTCCTGTGTTTGCACAGTACAGATACAGGAATGGGGAAATTACAGCTAGCACTTTGAGTTCCTGCTGTAATGACCAGCATAATTTCAGAAAGGAGGAAGTATTAGTAACCACAGATAGGAATTATAATAATAGCCAAAACAAATGACCAGTGGAAAGCAGTTAAACAATTTTTTAATTCTGCAATGTGAGCTCTCCTAGGTCACAGCCCTATACCATTTTCTGTGAGCCATTTTGCTTCTCTCCCACTAATGAATTTTTTGTTCTTCATCATTGTCATAGTTTTGGCTGGAAGAGAGTTAATTTTTTTCCTAGTAGCTGGTACAGAGTGTTATTTTAGATTCAGTGTGAGAATAATTTTGATAAAACACTGATGTTTTGGTTGTTGGAAAGTAGTGCTTACCCTGAACCAAGGACTTTTCAGTTTCCTGTGCTGTGCCAGTGAGCAGGTGCACACAATGCCATGGGGAAGCATGGCCAGGACAGCTGACCTGAACTAGCCAGAGGGATATTCCAAAAGGATATAAAGTATGGGGAGTTGGTTGGAGGCTGTCATTTGCTGCTCAAAACCAGGCTGTGGATCAGTCAGCAGGTGGTGAGCAATTGTATTGTGCACCACTTTCTTCTCCTGCATTTTATTACTCTCTCTCGCTCATCATTGCTGTTATTATTATTTTTATTATTGTTATTCACTACTATAATTAATATTATTCATATTATCATACTGTATTCTGTTTCAATTATTAAACTGTTCTTCTCTCAACCCACAGAGTGTTGGAGCTTTTTTCTGATTCTCATCCTCACAAGAGAAGGGAGCTGGGTATGAGCAAATGGCTGTCTGGTGCTTAGGTGCCAGCTGGGTTTAAACTATGACAGTCCTTAAAGACTGTTTTCCATTATTCATATTATTTTGCTTTAAATATTATTTCCTTCATAGTCACCACAAACAAATAGCAACCTATAGTGTTGCAGCCTAAAAACCTGATTCTGCCTTTAATTGAATTTACTTAATTATAATGTGCGTAGACTGCTCATGGACGCAAAATGGGACAACATGGAACAAAATAAAGGTCTTAATTGCTAGCAGTGTGGGTTGCAAAGGGGAAAGAAAAGTTAACTCTCTAGGTCTGTGAAATTCCAAAACACTAAGTCAGACAAACTTTCTAATTAGAAAATGTTAATATGTCTGCCTTAACTCTGAAAGGAGATGTGAAGTGAAAAAGCATTTTTATATAGAAATGCTGCTTTTTCTTCCAGGACAGTTTTTATTCCTTAGGGAAATTACATTTATAACTACAGTCAAACCTATTTCCCATAGAAAAATAAATACCCAGAAGACAGTAACATAGCTTTTAATTAGCTTGGATTTCAAATGCCCTGTTTCCTTGAAAACACACACACTCAGGCATCAGTCTGTTCTTTTCATACCAATTAATTCAGGAGACAGCTGAGCATACAGGTTTTTGGAAAACAGCTGTGTATGATAATATGAACCTGTACTCTCACCTGCATTGTCATATATGAATTGCTATGAAGGAACTATACAGGCACAGCTGTCTTCAGAGGTCAACAACACTTCTGTGAGCCTCTCCTAGCTATAATGCAACTGTACTGCTAGTGTCCATCTCAGCCACCTGCCTGGCCTAGTCCAGAGCAGACAGTCTCCAATTAAGGCTCTCTTGATGAGGGACATCTGCACCTGAGCAGAACTGTGCATGTCCCGGTTTGAAGCATATCAAAAGAAAAGCCTGAACATAACAAACCTGCTTTAGGCACAACAAAGAGCCAGAGTTCTTTTGCCTTTTCCCACAAAACCCCTTCTTCCCTCAGTGCTTGGTCTCTCCGTATCTCTCTCCCATGCAACAGTCTTGGCTGTCAGTAGAGAAAGGTCAGTTGGTTGTAGTCCATATCTGAAGTTATCCACTTTCAAACAGCTCCTTAGCTGGGCCTTCTTTAGCATTCTTTTCCATGCTAGCTCAGCAGACATTATCAAAAGTGTCAATCAGCCAGCAGCTCCTATTTTTTAACCAAGTAGCCAAAAAATGCCCTGACTGAACCCCTTGGATTTAAATTCCTCTCTTGGAAAAAGCTTTGTAAGTCATCAAAGATTAATAGAAAGGAAGGCACAATTCTAAGCAGTGGAATAAGGGAAGTGAACACCTACAGAGAGGATAAACACTAACAGGCACTCTCCTTCCTCTTCTCTTGCAAAGTGCAAGAACAGACCCCTTGAGAGACAGGCAAGGAAAATAACCTGCTCAACTGTAAATGGTTTAGAAAGCAGGCATGTTTAGGAAATGCATCCATTCAAATCTTCTGGGTCTGCAGAAGCTCCCACACATGGCCAATTGTCCAATGCCTCCCCCTGCAACTGCCCCAGCTGACAAATCCATTTAAGCAGGAGGTGATAACAATCCTGTAACAATATCCAATCAAGGTTAGAGTTTGCAATAGACTGATGCCTGTCTCTGATAAGAAGAGGACCTTGTGGGAAGTAAGTAAATGTAAAGGATAGCAGCTGGTACTGGAAATGAAGAAAAATGTAATGCAAAAATTTTTTTATTTCTTAAGTTACTTCACTGCGATTTGGTTTGTTTTTTTCTTTTTTAACTGAGCGAAAGTCATTCAAAGTGTCTCTGTAAGAAACAGCTGACATAGGTGGACAGGCAAAATTGAAAAAAACCCCCAAACCAAAACAACAACAAAAAGAATAGAGACAGACTTGAATTCGCATAGCTGAGCCTTGGCCATGTCTTGTAGAGTAAAAGTGCTTACTTTTGTGAGGTCAGCCTCTTCCCTACACACCTGGCATACACTTTTTCTCTTGAGATCCTTCAGCCCTGTCAGCTTGTCTGGTCTGCAGCTTTTACAGTCTATCATCTGCACTTCCCAGTAATGCTTTCCATAGTTTTTCCTTCTTGATGGCATATTTTGTAATGTATGCCAGTTCAGCTGTCAGGCCACATGACAAGGTTCCTCCTGAATGAGGATTTGCCGCACATTGTGTTTCCAGCCAAGAAAACAAGAGACTGGTAGAGAGCAAGAGCTGACTTGCAGGGAGTGTAAGCAGATCTAACATGAACCATTGTGTCTGAGTTCCTCCACAAGCAATCAATGGATTCTGTTACACTGCTGCAGACTCTGTCCATGTAGACATCTGAAGCATGTTTCCGAGATTTGTGTCCTCAGGTTTTGCCTATGGACAGGTTCATCCAGAATCCATATTCTCTGCTGCCTTGAAAGTAAGAGGTTTTTAAATATACAGCACTTTGGCAAATAATTGTAAGCAGGCTTAACGTTATTGACTTTTAAAAAATTGCATTGAAGCAGCAGTTTATTTTAAGAGAGGAGTTAGAAAGCCGTTCTGAACTTGGGCTGACATTGGTAACCACGTGATACTAAATTATCCAGCATGTAAAGATAGTTGTGCAGCATGACAAATGTGGTGAACAAGATATCAGAGGATGTTGTACAACCGGATTCCTACAAAAACAGGGTGGTAAATATTTGACTGTGACTATCTGTATCTGCTTCTGCTTTTGTTTGTTTTCATTCTGTAAACACAAGCATACCTTGCCTATTCTAAAATCTATTAGGAAAAGGAGAGAGGGGAAAAAACCATAATTTTCTTTTAATTTGAAAATCTAAAGGAAACATTCCATTTGAAAGCCAGCTGGCATTGGTTCCAGACTTCATTGGGCTGACTAAGTCTGCTGCTGTAGAAAAAAGAGGGTCCACATGCTAATGCACTTGGAATAGATCAGATGGCAGCAGAAAAACTGCCCAGTAGAGACTAGTGTTTGTTTAGCACATTCTGTCAGTACTGGTGTCTGCTGGATAAGAAATTAAAGGTTTGCACATGCAAAGTGGGTGCTGAATGAGATAACTTCAAGACTCAACCAGTCCATCATAAGGTTGAAGAGAAAGGCCAAATAGGAGGAACTATTTTTAATGAAGAATAAGAGAAATTGTTTTTGGTGGAAAAGCACATTTGGTATGCTTGTTCTTTCCCTTTAATTGCAAACATTAAGTGTCACCTATGCTGTTTGTAACTTACTCTTCAGATTAATGGAGAACAACTTCTGCCCTCACCTGTAACAAGTTTGCTGTAGCTTTTAGACAACTTTCTTTGAGTAGTAACCTCCTGAATGTTTATCTCCAAAGCTACTTACCCATCTGGGCATCTTTCCTGCTTGTGGGTCATGATGGTGAAACTGCAGAACCAGCACTGTTACCACCACAGACAGACCAACGATGACCATGATGCTAGCAAAATACTGAGCTGCAAGCAAAAAGAGGACTTGGTTAAGGGTGGAAGGGAAACAAAGAGCACATAATATTCCTTGGCCATGCCTTGAGATTTACATTTGAGAAGCACTGCATCACATCTGAACACCCTCTTCTCTGGTCTGCTGCACTGGAGCATTTGAGGTGTGTATCTGCTCAGCTCCCTCCTCTCCTGTGAGGGAAGGACTAGAACACATGAAAGGTGAAAACTGTTTGATTTTTGTCTCAGAAGAGGAGTGTAGGGACTCATGGTAAGAACACCTTTGTGCATGCTACCAGGACAGGGAGAAGCTGAGCTGACAATACCCACTGAACAGCAGCATTCCCAGTCCTAGGCCTTCTGTGGTACCAGCAGAAGTGCTGGATGGAGATGCTGTGCTCAGGATACCTCTGGATCCCTTCAAAAAGTGTCACCAGTTCCCCACCTTTGCCCCACTTCTGCTCCCAGGTAGTTAGGCATATTTCTATTACTCTCCTTGGCTTTCTAGTTCCTATGAAAATAGACTACAGCCTCCTTGAATGCTAAATTTAAATCTGCTGTGCAGGAAAGAAACCAAGATCTTGAAAGCCAGAAATGAGGCTTGAAGCCATATTTCCTAAGTGGCAGTACAGCTCCCTCATGCCAGGGGTGAAGTTGGATGCGCTGGAGTGTAAAGCAGAATTACCTACAAGAGTAATGACATTTGAAAGTTTCAGTGGCAAAATACCAGGGAGCATTACTGTTGGCTGACATAATGGTGCACTGTGGGAGAGCACATCACACTGCCCCAGACTGCAGCCTCTTGCAACCCCCAGCCATCCCTCCCTGAGCTTGAAGGAAAAGTAAAAATTCAATCAAAGCTCCAAAGCAAGTTTTGCCCTGCCTGTATTTCTTAATACCAAATCCCACTGCTTCAGGAGCAAAATGCTTGTCTAAAAATAATGAGGTTCTAAGGCTGTAGTGGTGCGTGAGCTGTGCTCACAAAGTTTGGGTTTATATAATTAATGTTATTTATGTTGGGAAAATGGCCTATTCCAAACCCCCCTGTTTATAGCTGCATTTGCAGTGGTTTACCCCTTCCCCCAGAGCCTGTCAGTCATCCAGGAAAGCCTCTCCCCCTTCTGGAAATCTCGGGGAGACTCGGCTTCTGATTGGAACAGGTTCTGGAAATCCCCTACACCCCCCCCCCTCCAGGGATTGGCCCTTTTGTGTGTCAATCTACCCCCCAACTCCTCCCTTTGTATCCCCCTATTGGTAGAAAGTTTATGTACACGCCCCCTGGCACCTGTCCATTTAAGCGGCGGATGGGCAGGGCAGTCTCTCTCTCTCTCGCTCACCATCCATGAGGTGAGGACAGGTAAATAAAATCTTCTCCTGTTACACCTCAGAAGAGAGCCTTCCTTTCCTCCTTCACCATAGCTGCTAATTTACATCCAGTGCTTGCCTGCCAAAGAACCCACCGAGTGGGTTTCTGCAGATCTGTCCAGCGGGCCCTACCGACAGCTGCGCACGCTCCAGGCCAGGGGCCGGGCAAGGCTAGGGTTCACTGATCAGTGACCCACGGAGCGTGACCGCAGGCGTGGCGCCACAACGTGAGGCCAGCCACGTGGACACGAAT
Source organism: Acrocephalus scirpaceus scirpaceus (assembly GCA_910950805.1). NCBI lineage: Eukaryota > Metazoa > Chordata > Aves > Passeriformes > Sylviidae > Acrocephalus > Acrocephalus scirpaceus. Next base: position 42,442,390 of record OU383776.1, read on the forward strand.
TTCTGCGGCACGAGGCAAAGCACGAAGCAGCAGCAGCGTGAGCTCTCTGCATGGAAAAAGGTCTGAGAACACCGCCAGACCCCGTGGACTTGATTCTCGCCTGCGTTGGAAGTCTCCGCGCAGTGCTGCAGGATTTCCAGACAGCCACGTGCTTACCAGAATAGCAGCTCCTTGGAGTACGCTTTCTGGTAAGAGAAGAGGACAGCTTTCCTGCGCCCGGAAAGTCTTCTTCAGGCGAAAGACCGCCAGCACCTCTTTTTCATTCGCCAGCACCGGACGGGTGAGTAAAAATCACCTTTCATTTTGGGGTTCCTAGGGGAGCTGAATTTTCCCTCCCCTTTGGTCCTGCACAATTTTGGGGGGCTCTTTTAGAGCCAGGAAACGCGTTTCACCTGTGGAGAAGCCTTATGCCCTCCCAGGGCCAGGTTGTCTGAGTGCGGCATTTTTCTTTCTTTTGGTTTTCTTCTCGTTTCGTTTCAGACGCGGGCTCCGTCGCGTGGGGCACGGATTCGTTTTCCCGTTGTCGGTTTTTGTTTGAATTAGCCGCGCTCCGAGGGCGCGGGGAATTGGTCTCCGGTCTCGGGTTTTAAGTCGCGGATTTTTGCTTTTCGTTTGCTATTTTAGTTTTTGAGGTGCACGCGCGTGACGGTTTGATTGAGCATGGGTGCGAAGCTCTCAACCGAAGAAAAGGAAGTTTGTAAATTATTGTTTTTTGTGTTGAAGGGCTCCGAGTTTAAATGTTCGAAAAAGGAGCTCAAAAAGTTCGTAAAACTGCTCTTCCTTTGAAAAATACTTTCCGAAAATGCCCCCTGCACAGGCGGTGTGCATTCAGTTTTGGGATGCAGCCTATTCGAAATTTTTTCAATTAGGCAAGGCAGGGGACAAACACGCGGCCAAATTAATCTATTGGATTATGCAGATTCGATCTGCCATTTTAGAAAAACAGAAAGTAGAGGAAGAGCAGCGAAGGCAGTCTTCCCCGGTTTCTCCTTCCCTTTTTACCGCTCCCTCTTTACCCAAAACGAGTAACTTGCGGGGATCGGCAGGAGAAATCTCTCCTGTCGGCCCTGGCTTCCCGCAAGCATCCCGTTCCCCCCGCCTGAACAGTCTTAGCCGGACTGCTCAGGAGGCTCGGCAAAGCCCTGGCTCGGCTTCCCAAGTTTCTACCCTTCCCCCCTCTTACCCAGTTCCAAAACCCCGAGTTCGTTTCGGTTTCGCCGAAAAAGATGTTGCGCCACGGGATGGCGTTTCCCCTTTCTCCCCCTCTCCCCAAGCGCGTAATGGCGGCGACCGCGTGGCGCAGTCGTATGCAAATTTCGCGCCTTCGCCTTCTTCTTCCCAGGATTCCTTGTTCCCTCCTCCTTCCGCCCCTCCTCTAACTCCTCCCTACCAAAGCTCCGCCCCAGTCCCAACCCCCCGAGTGATGTCAGCACCTGGAGCCACGCCCATGCCCGCGTCGGAACCACGTTGGTCTTCCGGTTCTCCCGGTCCCACATCCGGTTCCCACGGTGGGGAAACCGGAGGGGGGGGGCCGGAGACCCAAAGCCTGCGCCGCGGTGATATTCCTTCTCTTGCGCCTGTTACATATAACAGGTCAAGAAGTGGGAATGTCACTCTGGCAACCCTTTTCACAGAACATCATTAAGGATCTGTGCAAGGCCCACTGGGATTACGGGAGGGAAAGCCCATATTTCAGGGGATTGTTGAAGGCCAACCTCACCGGCACAGTCGCAGTCCCATCTGACCTGCGGCAGCTTTTCTCCTGCCTCATGTCCTCCACAGAGTTTCAGCTGTGGGAGGCGGCATGGAAAAACCTGTTGCGGACTGACTTGCCTGGCTTGTTACGAGATCCTGTAACTGCTACCGATGAGGAGGGTGACTCGATCACCCTCGAGCATCTGTGCGGGGAGGGCAGATGGGCTCAGGCTTCAGACCAAGCTGGTAAAATTCCGGCGCCGGTGCTGGAGAAAATAAAACAAGTGGCCGAAAAGGCATTTTTAAGGCTGCAGGGACAAGCGCCTTTGCCCAGCTACGCCGACATCCGGCAGGGACCTACTGAGTCATTCGTCGCCTTCGTAGAGAAGATGACGAGGGCCGTTGAGACGCAGGTGTGGAAAGAAGACACAAGGGCAAGCGTGTTAGAAGTGATGGTCCGGAAAAATGCCAATGACCAGTGCAGGGCAGCCATCCTCAGCTTGCCGCTGGACCCTCCGCCCACTGTGCAGGACTTCCTCCGTGTCTGCGAGGCAAAGGTTCCCTTCATGTCTGCTACGACAGAGCAGCCATCAAGGCATCTGCAGCGAGCCAATCCGAGAGCTGCAGCATTGGACTCAGGGGGTCTCTCCAGAAAGCAGCCAACAAAGAAACATCCTTTTCGGGCGGGCAAAGACTGTTGTAGTCTCTGCGGGCAAAGCGGCCATTGGCAGCACGCTTGCCCGCTGCGGACTGCTTTTCAGCAATTCGTGGCCACTCAAGGGGGTGGGGGTGGGGGTGGAGGTGCAGGTGGGGGGTTGCAGGGGAGCCTTCAAGTGGCTCCAAAAAACTAGGGGGTGAGCGCGGGACCACCCTGCGTGAAGATACAAAACGGGTGGCCCGGGCCAGGAGGGGGAGGGGGGGAAGAGGAAACAAAGCTAACCTTTCTTTTCCGTTTACCAGGACTGACACCAGAGTCCCCCTGGACTCTGATCCACCGGACTTGACACCCAGAGAGATAGATCTCTCCGATTCAGTTTTAACCACCGACTCGCGGTACGAGCCGTTTAGTTTAAAACTCACTGACTCGCTGCTGTTGAAAGACAGCGATTGGCATTTGGTTTCAGTGAACCCCAGTGAACAGGGCACTTGGCATCGGATAGGATGCAAGTACGTTGTACTCGGAGACTGTAAGTACACCCCGTTCGAGGTCGAAGTCGCTCCAGGGATCGTTGATTCTGATCCCGAGTACTTCGTGGTTTGGCTGCATTGTACTTCCCCACCTGCTTTTCTCCCAAAGGGGCAGATAATAGCCCAGGTAATCCCCATCCCTGATTTCCTCATGGAAGAAAGTCCATCAGTGGGGAGGGTGCAGGCAATTTCCACCGCGAAACCGCAGTTAGAATGCCAGATGCAGATGGGGGAGGAGATCGTGGACATCAAAGGCCTCCTGGACACGGGTGCAGATGTAACCGTGATCCCGTCACGGGAGTGGCCTTCACAATGGGCTCTGCAAAGCGTGGCCGGACACGTTCAAGGTATTGGGGGCATTCAATTGGCAAAACAATCAAGGAGCGTTGTGCAAATTACGGGGCCAAATGGGCAATTGGCAAATATCCGCCCATTTGTTTTAGATTACAAGGAACCATTGCTTGGGCGAGACCTCATGGCACAGTGGGGAGTCACAATTGACATTCCCGACCCCCCACAGGATTTTTGTGCGGCGGTCACTGAGAGGCGCCCTACCCAAAAACTGAATTGGAAGACAGATGTTCCAGTCTGGGTAGAGCAGTGGCCGCTTTCAAAACAAAAATTAAAGGCGCTGAATGAGCTCGTGGAAGAGCAACTTGCCAAGGGTAACATTGAGGAGACCACCTCTCCGTGGAACTCCCCTGTCTTTGTCATCCAAAAGGCTGACAAGACCAAGTGGCGGCTCCTTCACGACCTCAGACAAATTAACAATGTAATTGAGGATATGGGGTCTCTCCAACCAGGGATGCCTTCCCTGACAATGCTCCCTCGAGATTGGCAATTGGCAGTCATTGATATTAAAGATTGTTTCTTTCAAATTCCCCTTCATCCTGACGATGCCCCGCGCTTCACGTTCTCGGTTCCCACCATCGCCCGAGAGGCCCCAAGGAAAAGGTATCACTGGAAAGTTTTGCCGCAGGGCATGAAAAACTCGCCCGTGATTTGCCAGTGGTACGTCTCTTCCTTGCTGTCCCCTGTACGTGCAGCCGCAGACAAGGCGATCATCCATCATTATATGGATGATGTGCTTGTCTGTGCCCCGAACGAGGATGTACTGTCCCATGCGCTTGACCTGACAATCTCTTCATTGGTTGCTGCAGGGTTCGAGCTGCAGGAGCAGAAGATTCAACGGGTGCCGCCTTGGAAATATTTAGGCCTGGAGATCAGTAAGCGGACCATTGTTCTGCAAAAATTGGCAATAAAAACTAAAATCAGGACTCTTGCTGACGCCCATCAGCTGTGTGGGGCGTTGTCCTGGGTGCGGCCCTGGCTAGGTCTGACCACCGAGGACCTAGACCCTCTTTTCAATTTATTGAAAGGGGGAGAGGAGCTGAATTCTCCGCGGGAGCTCACCCCAGAGGCATAGAAGGCACTGGAGAAGGTCCAGGTAAAACTGTCCACCCGACAGGCAAACAGGTGTGCACCTGAACTGCCTTTCAGTTTCATTGTATTAGGAGATCTGCCACACCTCCACGGAGTCATTTTTCAGTGGGACATGGAGGTAAGCAAATTACCCCGTAAGGACAGAGGCGGGAGAGATCCTCTTCTCATTATAGAGTGGGTCTTTCTTAGCCACCAAAGGTCCAAAAGAATGACCACGCCACAGGAGCTGGCAGCTGATCTAATCCAGAAGGCCAGAACCCGTATTAGGGACCTAGCTGGCTGTGATTTTGAATGCATTCACGTCCCAATTCAGACCAAAACGGGCCCAATTACAAAGCAAAGGTTGGAAAAATTTCTCCAGGAGAATGAGGCTTTGCAAATGGCTCTGGATTCCTACACAGGACAAATTTCTATTCATCGGCCTGCCCACAGAATTTTTAATTCGGAAGCCAAATTCACGCTAAAATTAGAAAGCCTTCAGAGCAAAAGGCCTTTAGAGGCCCTGACAGTTTTTACAGACGCGTCCGGAAAGTCTCACAAGTCAGTTATGACTTGGAAAGACCCTCAGACTCAGCGGTGGGAGACAGATGTCACTGAGGTAGAAGGATCACCTCAAATTGCTGAGTTTGCCGCAGTTGTCAGGGCTTTAGAGAGGTTCTCTGAACCATTCAATTTGGTAACCGATTCTGCATATGTAGCAGGTGTAGTTTCCAGAGCTGAAAATGCTGTTCTCCAGGAAGTGACCAACCTTGTCCTGTTCAAGTTGCTCTCAAAGCTAGTTAAGCTTGTCTCCCACCGAGAGCAACCCTTTTTTGTGATGCATACAAGGTCACACACAGACATGCCCGGGTTCATAGCTGAGGGAAACAGGAGAGCCGATGCCCTTGCTGCCCCTGCAGAGATGGCCCCGCTCCCAAATGTCTTTGAGCAGGCAAAGATCAGTCACCAGCTTTTCCATCAGAATGCCCCAGGTTTAGTTCGCCGGTTCCACCTTACCCGGGAACAGGCCAAGGCAATCGTGGCAACTTGTCCCAATTGTCAGCAGCATGCGCTCCCCACCCTGAGCGCTGGTGCCAACCCCAGAGGGTTAGGCAGCTGTGAGGTGTGGCAGACAGATGTGACACATATCCCTCAGTTTGGAAAGCGGAAATATGTGCACGTCTCGGTGGACACCTTCTCCGGAGCAGTCTTTGCCTCTGCCCACGCAGGGGAGAGGTCTAGGGATGCGATTACGCATCTCATCCAGGCTTTCTCCTTTATGGGAGTCCCAAAAGCCCTGAAAACTGACAACGGGCCTGCATATAAATCCAAGGAGTTCCACAGTTTCCTGCAGCAATGGGGGGTGGAGCATAAAACCGGCATCCCCCATTCCCCCACAGGTCAAGCAGTGGTAGAAAGGACCCACCGGGAGATCAAAAGGGTCCTGGGCCAGCAACAACAGGTCCTGAAATTAGAGTCTCCAGCTATCCGCTTGTCCAGAGCACTGTTCACCATCAATTTTCTAAATTGCTCTTTTGAGGTTTTAAACCCACCGGTTGTCAGGCACTTCGGCAGCGGCGATCAGTTTTCCACCAAGGTTCGACCACCCGTCCTTATAAAGGACCCAGAGACCAGCGGAACAGAGGGCCCTCACCACCTGGTTACTTGGGGACGTGGGTACGCCTGCGTGTCCACCCCAAGTGGCTTAAGGTGGATCCCTTCAAAGTGGGTGAGACCCTATATTCCAAAGGCCTCTGGAAAAGGAGTTAAGGTTTCACAGGTGTCCGTGGCATCCTGGAGATGGAAAAGACACAAGTGGTCTAGCTGGGAAGAATTTGTCCTCCCCTTACCCCTTTGCCCTGTTTCTAATTATGTTCTTGTCTCACATTCTATTTAGTTCAGGTCAGACCCACACAGAGTGATGGCCCCACTGACAGCAGCCAGACTTCTATCCCTGCTGCTGCTCTCCAGCCTGCAGTCTCCGACCGTGGCATGGACAGTGCCAACATCCATGCCACAAACAGCAAACTTGTCAGAGGCATCTATACCACAGTCTGCAAAACTGTCGGAGACATCCATGCCACAAACAAGCTGTCCTCAAACATCCGACTGGCTGGATGGACTTTTTGAGGACTGGGGGCTGCCTGGGTGGGCAAGGTCTATCTTTCGTCCTATTTTAATTGTTTTGTTTATGGTTTTGTGTATTCTTGGAACAGTTAGCTGCATTTGTTATTTTGTTAAAAAGTTAGCCTCGAACTGTCTCCCCCCCATATGCAAGCCTAGTCGTGGTCGTCACAGCTCCACCGGAAGCAGAAATGAGAGTTGAAGAAAGAAAAGGACCTCCCTGAAGAAGACCCCGAGCTGTGGCCACCGACTAGCTGTTTATGGTTTAAATTACTATCTTTATATAAAAAGAAAGGGGGAGATGTAGTGGTGCGTGAGCTGTGCTCACAAAGTTTGGGTTTATATAATTAATGTTATTTATGTTGGGAAAATGGTCTATTCCAAACCCCCCTGTTTATAGCTGCATTTGCAGTGGTTTACCCCTTCCCCCAGAGCCTGTCAGTCATCCAGGAAAGCCTCTCCCCCTTCTGGAAATCTCGGGGAGACTCGGCTTCTGATTGGAACAGGTTCTGGAAATCCCCTACACCCCCCCCCTCCAGGGATTGGCCCTTTTGTGTGTCAATCTACCCCCCAACTCCTCCCTTTGTATCCCCCTATTGGTAGAAAGTTTATGTACACGCCCCCTGGCACCTGTCCATTTAAGCGGCGGACGGGCGGGGCGGTCTCTCTCTTTCTCGCTCACCATCCATGAGGTGAGGACAGGTAAATAAAATCTTCTCCTGTTACACCTCAGAAGAGAGCCTTCCTTTCCTCCTTCGCCATAGCTGCTAATTTACATCCAGTGCTTGCCTGCCAAAGAACCCACCGGGTGGGTTTCTGCAGATCTGTCCAGCGGGCCCTACCGACAGCTGCGCACGCTCCAGGCCAGGGGCCGGGCAAGGCTAGGGTTCACTGATCAGTGACCCACGGAGTGTGACCGCATAAGGCCTTCCTGAAAACAAGGCTGCAACTATTTCAAGAGGTATGGCTTTTCATAACAAAATAAATTATGTATCTAGATTAGAAGAATAGTCCCAAGGATGAGATAAATTTAAAGGTCTCTATTGCACTTATTCATACAGAGGAGAATCAATAAGCAGGCAAAAGTAGAGCAAAACAGGTTTCAGGGAAGCTGTTACATGCCCCATGCAACAGAAATATTAGTGTTGGTATTGTTGGTTTAATACTGCCATGAGTCATTAAATAACTTCCTTAAACTCTATGCATTTTGATGCCACTTCAAAGGCCTGAAATGGTCCATTTAAAATGGTTTTAGCTAAGATTTTCCACATATCTTTGGAAAATTAGTCACCTGGTTAAAGTTGGAAACAACCTGATAATATCTGACTCAAGATCCTAGCCAATGATTAGCAGAGGAATTGATGCTCCCAGGTTTTTTTATGCTGTAAACGCAGGAACAGATGTCAGGAAACTGCTGTGTAAACTTGCTGCTGTGTAAATGGAGAACAGTTCTCTCCAGAACAGACTGGGAACCAGAGGGGAGCCATAAAGAAAGATACTTTATAAGATATCTCTGAAATCTGACAGGTAGATCTATGCCCACCAGGTAGGGGCAGGTGCTGTATTCAGAGAGAATATCGCAAAGTCCTGGAAATGCCCCAGACTGCTCTAAGGCTGGATTTTGCCAGTCCTGAAGAGGTAACAGTGAAAGTGGTGGAAAAAGATAGCAATGATTGGCACAGCTGCCAGTCTTTCACATCTCTAGCTGGAGATACAATGAAAGAAGCTTCACACACTTCTTTTGTGTGACAGGAGAAGGTAGAACTAATAGCCATTGATCACAAAGGAATTGCTAGATCTCATGTCCATGCATCTCCTTGATTGAAAACCTGACTGTCCTTACAATCTAGAACCAGACAGGGAGGGCCAAGATCCTGAGTCTAGACTCAGTGACCATTACGCTGTATGGGAAGGAAAGGCCTTGGGACTCAGTGGGCATGTCCACAAGGCAAAATATTCCTGGCTCTGAAACTATATCCTTACTTTCTCAGCATTTTCTGAGCTTTTCTTCCAGGGTTTCATCCTACATCCTCTATTTTCTGGTAGCAGAAAAACATAGTCTTACTGGAGCGGAGAGCTGATGAGGAAAACTCCTGTTCTGTCCTCCATGCACCTCCTCAAAAGCATGGCCTTATCTTCCAGTCTGCTCATTTCTGTTCCTGACAGTTTTTTGCCTGCACACCAGCAAGGTCAAACCCATCACTTGGTGACAGCTAAAAGGGCTGCTGTCCCTGTTCACCTGTGAGGTGCCAATTCAGTTTTATGCCTCAACAGTGTTTGTCAGAGGGACATGGGGGAGAGGTTGCCACATATGCCGTGTCCAGGAGGCAGCCAGAAGAGGGAGCAAAGCCTTGTCTGTAGGGAGACTTTGCCTGGCCACCACTTTATGTCTGACATGGTATAGGGAGGCAGCAGGGGCACACTGAAGAGGAGTGTACCCCAGAGACACTCTTCAGTCAGATGGCAAAAGGTGTCCAGCAATGGACTGCACTGGGACATTGAACTGGGATATTGGACTGGGACAGTGGTGTCCTGTCAGCAGGCAGAATTGGGGAGGAGCCAGGGGCATAAAAAGTAACTTCTCCAGAAGGTCTGGGGAGTTCTTTGGGGCTGTTCTGCCTTTTGTGAGTTTGGGGGCTTCTTTAGTCTTAGGCTTTTGCCCTTGCCCCAGACTGCCTTTCGGCTCTCCTGCCTTCACTGGCCCCTGCTCGCCCTCGGGTCTGTCCTGCCTCCCTGTGTCCCTGACCAGCGCCCAGCCTGCTTCGTCTCTGGGTCCTTGCCTGAGCCATCTGTGTCCTACCCTGCCTGCCTCTGAGCCTGCCCACCACCATGGTCCTCGTTGCACCCCTGTCCAGGCTCCTGGACCTCCTGTCCAAGCACCGATCACCTCGTATCTGGCCGCCCGTGGCCACAGGAGCCATGCCCAGGCAGGCAGCGGGGACATCGATGGCACTCCCCGACCTCCGGCGGTAAAGCCCTCTTTTCCCTCTGTCTCCTCTCTCTCTCTCTCTTTCTTACTCCCATTCTTCTTCCTCTTGCTCTGTCTTCTCTAGCCCTCTTTAGTGGGGTAATTCCTTTTTATTTTGTCTTTTCATTACCAAATGGTTCTCAGATACAACGTTTGCCTCGTCTGGCTCAATTTCCTTCCTGACCTTCCATGATTAAAAGAACTCGCAGCTCCCCACAGTGGAACACAACATCACCTCTAGCATCCTCTCTGGTTATGACTATGACCCGGTCTTCTCCAGCAACCCTGTGAGCAGAGAAGCCTTGGTGCTTAAAGGATCAAGCTACAATGCTCATGGATAATACTTCCTTGGAGTCACAGGGCTTCAATCTTCACTCATTCTACCCTTGCCCTGAATTAGCAAACTCTACTTCTGGGTCTCCTCTGATGTTGCTGAGCACAGAGATAGGATGCTCTCCTGTGAAGTGGGGCATAAGGGAGACAAGTAATGAGCTTGGGTTTCCCAAGCAACAGCCTTGGCCTAGCTGCCAGACCTTTTCTGGCAATATTTTAGTAACTATCCTGAATCCTATTTATTCATTTAGTGCTTTGAAGCTGTTGCTGCCACAAAGTCCTACACCCGTGTGTCGCTGGCAGAGGTAAAGGCAAAGAAACTCAGCCGCTTTTACTTAAACTGCAGGAGGGAAATGCTTAACAACTCCCACTAAACATCTCGCCATGTCCTACTTGTAACTCCTAGTTACTAGATCAGCTTGGAATCTTTAACAATTCCGTTCACTGTGGGAAGTGTCAGGAACAGCAATCCCAGATCAGGGTGCATGTGAAGGACCAGGGGTCTGGTTGCTGCTAATTCACCTGCTCTGAGGCAGAGCTCAGAAGTGACTGACATATTCTGGAGAGGAAGGAGCTCATTTGCACTCTGCCCTGGGTAGGTGCCACAGGCCAGAAAAATGCACCAGAAGACCTACGTGTGGAGCCCCTCAATATCCCTGACTTACACAGCACACGACAACTCAGGAATACTGAGGTCTGTACCGGTCCCTTCTAAATGCTCTTCATACATTTTAAAACCTGTATGATGCTTTCTTTAGCAGAGGTGAGTGAACAAAACAGCTGGTTTGGATGCTTGATTGAACTTCCAGAAGTGCAAAGTATTTGCTCCTGTACAATTGATTTTCTTCCTTTTCTTTGCCAGAGGCATTATGTAACATACCATCTGGACAGCAGTTTTAACATCTAGGAATCTCATCATCTGTCCCAGGACAATCAGAAGATGATCAGGTGCTGTTTTCATAACAAATATAGATCTAATAAAGCCACAGATAGTCAGAAGGTCTTCTAAAAAGTCAGTGAGAGCAGCTGTTTGTTCTTTGCAGACATACTCTGATGTCATCTATATCAAAAGGATAGCAGTGATTTGCAATTCATAATTTGAACGGCATTCAGTACCATTTTTGGATGCTTTGTGTCATTATCTGATGTTAGAGAAGGATCTTAGGATTATTTTAGAGAGGTTTTGGAAGACATACATATGAAGTGGAACTGGATTAACTTCAAGGACTGATTAGGGACAGAGTAAACAAAACAGAATCCCTCAGACAGATATTTTGCCTTGATTTTCTCACTGAACAGTGGTATCATATCATATATCATATCATACCATATCATGCCAGCAGTTATCATATGACCCAGATGTGTTAACATAGTCACAGAATCACAAGGTTGGAAGAGACCTCCAGGATCAACAAGTCCAATTCAACCCTAAGACCTCAACTAAACCATGGCAGTGAGTACCATGTCTAGTCTTTCTTTAAACACATCCAGCGATGGTGACTCCACCACCTCCTTTGGCAGACCATTTCAATACTTTATCACCCTTTCTGTAAAAAACTTTTCCTAATATCCAGCCTATATTTCCCTTGGCACAGCTTAAGACTGTGTCCCCTTGTTTTGTCAGTTGCTGCCTGGAGAAAGAGACCAAGCCCCTCCTGACTACAACCACCTTCCAGAAGGTTGTAGAGAGTGATAAGGTCACCTCTAAGTCTCCTTTTCTCCAGGTTAAACAACCCCAGCTCCCTCAGATGTTCCTCATAGGGCTTGTGTTCCAAGACCCTCACCAGCCTTGTTGCCTTCTTCTGGATGTGCTCAAGCGTCTCAACATCCTTCCTAAACTGAGGGTCCCAGAACTGGACTCAGCCTCACCAATGCCATGTACAAGGGAAGAATGACCTCCCTGGTCCTGCTGGCCACCGTATTCCTGATACAGGATGTCATGTCCTTGTCGGGCTCATTACTCCTTTAATTTTCTTAGAATTGTTGGAATAGTGAAGGAATTCTCTTTTCTTGGTCCTTTTTGCTCTTGGAGTTTCAATGAATGTCCTCCTACAAGTCCCTAAAATAATTCTTTCCAGTGGTTTCTTCCAATGCTAGAAGTCAGATCACAAGAAAGACAGAAAATCTGCACTCTGACCAGTTACAGTCCTGTTGTTCCTGTGAAATACTAGGGGAAGGAGGAAAGTGTTGTGCTCAGGTATTCACATTGATCAAGTTGGATGTTGGATGCCTCCCACAGGTGTTCCTGTTTCTATTCTATCTTTTCAGAAAACATCAGGTCTTGCATGTGAAATGAATAACTGGGTTAGATTGACTCTCAGTTCGGTAATTTCAGTCATTCAGGTCTGAATGGTTTGTGCTTCTTGTGAGCTCAGAATGAGCTCCTCTGCTCCTCCTTCTGGAAATGGTCCAGATGAGAGAAGTAAAGCCTGTGGAGGTTGACTGAAACTTCAGATACTGGCAGAGAGGCTTCCACCCACTCTTCTTCTTTTCTCCTATGGTAGGAACCAGGCCTGGTGCTGTGCAGATGCTGTGACAGTCTACAAAGGGCAATGGTAGAGTTACTCAGAGATGAAGAAAATAAAAGATAGAGGAGAAAGTCTCTTTTTGACTTACTGTTGTACACAGACAGCAAAGAAATGCTGACGAGGACATTCGATTATGGTACTTGTGTTTTGAAACTCTTCTCTTTCCATATGTTTTTGAAGAATAGAAGTGGGAATTTGAAAAGTAAATCTGTTCTCTTATTTTGTTTGATTCTATTTTTCTGTAAAGAAAAAGCATCCAAGACTCTTAGCTTTGGGAAAAGCATCACTGATCATGTGGAATGAAACTGTAAGAGCTATTGTGAATGAGAATTTCTGTTTCATGAAATACACTGAGAAGGGTCCTGATCTGACAAGGTACTACCCAGGACCATTAAAGGATAGGGGGGAAAAGCCCTCCAAAAACTCAAAAAAACACAGAGTAAAGTGAGATGGCATTAGGTGAGAACATAGTGGATGATGTCAAAAAATGTAACAGGAATTAATCTAATTTTCTCTCTAGTCAGAACAACTAATGCCTTATGTTCATAAGGCATTAGTTTTTAAATTATGTTCATTTAAAAAATCTGTAACTCCTGAAGGCGACAAAGCACCACATTGCTTCCCTGTCCTAGTAATTTCCAGTCTCATTTGCCGTATGACTAAATGCAAGAAATCACCCCAAGCATCTGCTGCAAAAGTACTGAACTACAGTGCAAAGTGTTTATGCTTACTGAAATGGCATAGGCATGGTAAGGAACAGCAAGAAGGGGACACAACTGGAAAACATCATCATAATGGAGCCCTAAGCAACAAGAAAGTTGTGATTTTTAAAAAAGCAGAGGAGCTTAGCAAAGTAAGACAGAGAAATGCAGTTTTGCTAACTGGAGATGGAGATAACTTTATTTTTATTGTGCTTTATTTGATACATCCAGCCAAAATGTCAAGCATCACATGGATGTTAATCATAGGAAGTGCCAGTTTCTCATATTTATGAACCTCATGTTCCCCTTTCAAACACTGTCTACATACCAGCTTCCTGGTGTTTCCCACTTTCTGCTATAAACTCCCTTTTAAAGCAAAATACAGACTCTTGATCCAAAATCAGTGGTGTTATTTTGGAGAGAGATTGTAGAAAATAAGGATTTGCAGCACTTTGGAATTATTTTGGCATGGAAAACAATCAGAACTTCTCTGTGCAAGGGGAAGCCTCAAATTGCAAGGTATAAAATGTGTTTACTGTTATATATGTAGTGGATTAATTCGTGTTTTTTGTTAAAATAACTCTGTATTTTACTGTAACAAGTTGTATTTCATTATAACCCACTGTATAAATCAGCTCACAGTTGAGAGCGGAAGCTATGCCGTCCTTCTCCCATAATTTGAGTGAATTAACAGAAGAATACAGGGAGGTGCAGGCCTTCAGTAGAGATGGGCGATGCAATGACCAACAATCGATACCAGATAAGCATCTTCTGGGCTCCTCAAGGAGTTGCATCCCAATGCCCTGCCCAAGAAATCCAATCAGGACTGTACCCTTTTCCCAGAACATTGTACAACAAACTAACAATAATGAAAAGGAACTGTATGAATATGCAGGAAGAGCAGGACAAGACAAAAGGAAGCAACGAAACCCGAAACCCGTAGTTTCATCAGAACACTGTGGAAAAGCCAACATTAGAAAACTGCCGGTGTGAACCGTGTGGGACTCCGTGCAATAGAAGCTGTGTCCATAGGTTTGCCCAGTTCTGATTCCCAGGTTCGGAACTGACTTTGATTGTGGCTCTTCTTGGATTTTCATATTGCTATTTTCCAATAAATTTCCTTACCGAAAATTAGAGAATTGTCGTTTATAACATTTACAGAAGAAACAAATAATCTGACTGGCCTGAGACACCTAAACATCTCCTTTCAAGATCTGGCTTTTGGGTGGAAGCATGCTTTATCTGGTTTGACAAAGTACTTTGAAAGTGATACTTCCTCAGAGCATGGGCTAGGATGGACAGAGAGCTGCTAAATCAGAACTTATTGCAGCTTTACTCTAAAGCTGAAATAGTCCAGCCATGGGTGCTGCTGGCTGTTCTTCTCTGTGCCTGTACCTTCTGTGCTACCTGGGGCCTGAACTCAAAGCCTGCAGAGTCAATACAAGTGCAAAGAGCTGTGTGAAGTTTTCAAAGCAGGCTATTTTAGAGTTTGTCTCTGCACAGTGTCACCCTGTCCTCACAGTGGTGGGACTGCAGCACAGAGGTGAATGTAAGATGGGTGGGTGATGTAAGTTCTGCACAGGATGTGTCTCACTGCAGAATGGAACGAGAGGTAAACCTGTGGCTTACGAGGGCTGGGGACTGGTGTTTTCTTAAAAGCAAAGCATCTGGTGCTGGAAGCAGACAGGATCACAGCAGGAGGGGAGAAGTACAGACAGTGCCATGTGGCCCCAAAAGTTTTGTCCTTCTAGAGTTGATATTGCAGGCAGGGGAAAAGAAGAGTCAGGGTGATGTGCTTGTTAGGCTCCTCATTGGCTTGGCCTATATTTTCCAGAGCAATGGCTTTTGGCCATGTCTGACTTAATGTGGGCTGTGGATTGATCTGTCTTTCTGAAACACTGGTGGATTTTGGTAGGAACTAAATATTACATTAGGAGACAAAGTTTTTTAAGTCTGCAAGCCCAAACTATCAACTTATCCTGAGACATTACTGAAGAGTTTCCTAGAGCAGTGTATGATAAATTTGATTCTGATCACTGCTTTATTTGGTACCACTGGATTTGAGACCACATGACCACCAACTGTGTAATCTTAAGGAGGCTCCAGCCAAAGGATATTAATTGAAAGGTGAGAGTTGTAGTTAGAAATATGCATTGGCTTTGAGGAATTTGTTCCTTTGTGACTCCTTAATGCATGATTTCCTAGTCTTAATTATAAGGTTGCTTTTGGACAGAAAACAGTTTAATGAAACAGATCAGGAATATGAAGACTTTAAAGGAATTCAGGCAGATGTCTATTGCCTAAGGAAGGAACTCATCCTTTCCTGAGAAATGGCCATATAAACATTACCAAAATCAGATCCTTGTCCACTATTATTCACCTAGAATAATAAAATCATTTAGGTTTGAAAATACCTCTAATATAATTGTGTTCAAGCATTCACCTAACATGGATCAATGTCTTTAAAAAAATTGAAAAGTCTTTACAGTGTAGAGCAAAATACCTCAAATGTAGTTTTCAGATTAATTACCTAGTCCTTTAATTTCAAAAGGCAGAGCCTGAACTTGTACAAAGGCTCAAATTAATAACAGTATTTGTTTAATTTTGATTTAGTTGCTGAACCAGGAAATCAGCAGAGTGGGACATGGTTACATCTTCCTATGTAATGCACTGGATGAGTGCAGTAATAGAGGCTGGAAGGTACATGAAATTTCTGGCATTTATAGTGCAAAACAAATCTGCCTAATTACATAGGTTTTCAGAAAGAGAGAAAAACAATTATCTTATACCTGAGCTGTATCACATAGGCTTTATGATTTTACCCAGTGATTAGCACAGTCAGACCAGTAATTTAGTTGCATAGCACATCTGGAGTTCTCTGCATTTCTATACATACTTTCTTCAAGTAATGAACTTCAGCTTCCTACTTACATGGACTCTTGGAAAAAGTAAATTTAAAGAGAAAAATTAAAAGTAAAATCACAACTGCAGCAAGACACACTTCCTTCAAGGCATGATTAAGCTACAGTAGGAAGGGTAAGTTTAGGACACAGTTGCTGCTGTATGGCCATGGTCTGAAAGTCCTTTACAAGCTACATTCCAGAGATTTTAAGTGCCAGGAGGGACTTCCAGTACCCTGTAGAGAAAGAATCCTTGTTCATAAAGTTGACTTGTGCTGGATTCTAGCCAAACTGTTGTTTTTGTAGGTGTCTTGGGACTTCAACTCTTTTGATTTAAATGGTTGAGCTTATTGCTGTGCTATGGGTGATTAATGTTTTAAACAGAAACAGAGGCATTGTTACCTGGTTCAACCTTCTCCTTTCACTGGCCTCTCTGTAGAAGGGCAGGATTCAACTTTTGAAAAGGTGCCTTTCTTTGCATAGGCGTGTGCCATTGAAAATTCAGCTTTGAAAAAAAATACTTTCCCCAAAAGGGAGAGTGTTCTAGAGAAGCATGAAAGCCGACATTCTGCTGGGGAAGGAGCAGTTAGCTACTGATGTGAATGCAAACACCAAGAAAGCTGAATGAGAGCACGGGGCCATCCTGTCCAGCTGGAACATTTCTTGGCACAGAAAGTGGTTCTCACTGTGGAAAGGAAAGCTCTACCCATAACCCTGGAGCAGAAGCAGCAGGGTCCTGGTGCTCAAAGGTGCTGAGCAGCCTGCTGCTGATTCCTAGGCCAAGTCTTGTCATTTGCTTTTTACAGAAAAAGAAGTGGGCCTGTTTTTAACATATATTAATATGATAGTTGGTAGACTACTGAGACATGGGAATCTCTCATCTGGAGAAGTTAGATGTGTGGAGTAAGAGAGTCTCTGCTTTAGGCAGCTTTATAAACAGACAGAGAATGCAGAGTACATACCAAGGAAGGGATGACCCATTTTGCAAAGGTACAAAAAAGCAACTGCATTGTCCCACTTGCACCCTTCCGATTATTTAATCCAATAAGTGCTTTGTTGGTTATTAATATAATTTAAGGTTCCCCTTAACTAAGAGGAACTAAGGTGTGATTTCCACACTACTCTGTAAATACATTCCAGATCACAAAAGCTAGTACTTTTCTTGGTGTCATATTAGACCAGTTCGCCTTTGCTACCTCAATAAAGACACTCTAACAGCAGCTGTGATATTTTCCTGTATTAGTAGAGTTCAGTAGTTAAAGCAAGGTCAGAAGAAGAAAGTACAGCATGTTAGACATTATCAGGAACAGTGTGGCCAGCAGGACCAGGGAGGTCATTCTTCCCTTGTACATGGCATTGATGAGGCCACACCTTGAGTGCTGTGTCCAGTTCTGAGACCCTCAGTTTAGGAAGGATGTTGAGACGCTTGAGCACATCCAGAAGAAGGCAACAAGGCTGGTGAGGGTCTTGGAACACAAGCCCTATGAGGAACATCTGAGGGAGCTGGGGTTGTTTAGCCTGGAGAAAAGGAGACTCAGAGGTGACCTTATCACTCTCTACAACCTTCTGGAAGGTGGTTGTAGTCAGGTGGGGCTTGGTCTCTTTCTCCAGGCAGCACCTGACAAAACAAGGGGACACAGTCTTGAGCTGTGCCAAGGGAAATATAGGCTGGATATTAGGAAAAGTTTTTTACAGAAAGGGTGATAAAGTATTGAAATGGTCTGCCAAAGGAGGTGGTGGAGTCACCATCGCTGGATGTGTTTAAAGAAAGACTAGACGTGGTACTCACTGCCATGGTTTAGTTGAGGTCTTAGGGTTGAATTGGACTTGTTGATCTTGGAGGTCTCTTCCAACCTTGTGATTCTGTGATTCTGTGTGATTCTGTGATTAGTGGCTTTGAAATAGCAAAGGCTGTGAGGGTGCATGCAGATCCAGAGAGGTGTGGATGTATGTTTGTTTTTAAAAACTCAGGCCCTAAGAAAATAGCGCAGATTTTTAAAGCATTTGGAGTCAAGTTTTCAAAGTATCTCTGCACCCACATGCATGAAGACCAGTAGCAGTGACTCTTCAGCAGATCAGCAAGGGGTCTTTCTACATCAAGATCAAATTATCTGCATCCTTCACAAACCACATGCTTGAGAAGATTTGTTTATTCCTGCAACCTGCTGCTAACCATGCTGATTCTTCAAAACTTGGATGAGCTTTCCAAATGTACTCTTTTTCTCATATTAATTCTGAGGATTTTAACTGAACCAGAGATCACACTGAAAAACTGTGATCATAATCTGGCATATTCAGTTCAGCAGCTAAAGTATCCCATTTGAGATCACCTGTAAGACCACTGTGAGGAAAATATGCTATGTAACTTTGATAGAGTAAGGATAAGGTTTTCAGAACTCAAGATCATGCAAAAGCACACATCCCAGCTTTGAACACTTGCTGAACAAGGGCTGTTTGGGTGCAGAAGCCAAATGGATAAGCAGTCTCCCTGCAGATTTAGAGTGGAGCAAGGAGTTAGGGACGGGGTTTTAAACTAGAAATGCTGTGGAAGGGAGATAACAACCCAAATGTAAATGCAGAAGTAGCAGACAAGGATGGAAAAAAATGGTATTGGGCAGTCAGAGCAAGAAAGACCTCAAGAATGGTGAGACAAGGAGAAGCTCACCTCCAGAGTGAGAAAATTAAGTCTGCATTAAGTATGGGGAATATGCAGGACCAACTGAACATAGTCTGCACATAGTCATGACAAAATAATGTTGCTGGAAAACCAAGATGTTGAGAGACATTTCTCACCACCAGAAGCTCTTCAGGAGAAGAAGTTTTGTGAAGGAGCCACTTGGATGTGAGGGGCATCTTGTCTGGATGGACAACAGCTGCTGGAGAGTTGGTGGATCAGCTTCAGTGAAGAGGCCAACAGGAGTGATTCTGTGGTGATAGTGCATAACAGACCATCCCAAGACAGTGGACAAGGGGACTTCTTAAAACAAATCAGGGAAACCTCTGTATCACAAACCCTCATTGCCACCAAGGGCTTGATCTACCCTGATGACTGCTGAAAAGGCAGCACATACATAACCTATAACCAGGGGTGGTTCACAGTGTGCTTCACTAACAATGAAGATCTGTTGGGACCATGATTATCTGTGGAAACCTAGGCTGAAGTTGTGAAATAATGAAGCTCAGGACCATGAACTGAGTGAGGACTAAGAACATCAGAGCATAGACCTTGGACTTCAGGTGAATAGACTTGACATTTTTGGATGGAACTAGTAGCTGGGATCCCACCAGAGAATGCTCTGAGAGATAAAGCAGCACAGGAAAAACTGCAAGGGCTTAAAGCATAGCACCTCAAAATGCAAGAAATAGGTAAACAAAACAGTAGATGAGTGTGGCTAAACTATGAACTCATGTTAAAGCTTCAGTGCAGAAGAGAGGGGGTTGTGGGAAGCAGAAACAGGCTACAAAACAAAAATTTGGAAGCATTGTCTGGTCATTATGGTTGGTTTTAGTCATTATGGTCAGAAATGCTAAAACTCATTAATTGAGACTGGCGAGGGCATCAAGGGCAACAGGAAGAGTTTCTATCACTACACAAACACCACAGAAATAGCTGAACAAGGCGAACACAGACTTGCTGCTGAAAGGAGGGGATGATTTAGTGACAGTGAACAGTGATAAGGTCAAGGCACTGTGTACTTTGCCTCAGTTTGCACCATCAAGGTCTCTGACATCTCTGTGTTTACAGATGATTCAAGGACGAGAAACACAGCCAGCAATAGGTAAGGAAGGACTCACAGATTGATTGTGAGATCTGAACCTGACCAGATCCATGGGATCATCGAGAATACTAGAGGGATCATTGCAAGACCAAGGAGATGGAGAAGGACAGATGTTACATTCACTTCTAAAAAGCTCAAAAGGACAATCCAGAGAACAACAGCTTTGTTATCCTGACTCTGTCCCTGAGTAAATCAGGCAGCAAGTCCTCAGGGAACATTTCTGAACAGTTGAGGAAGAGGGTGGGTGTCGGAACCCAGGACATCCCTCTGGATGCCCTGGGTGATCCAGGACCCTAGCAAGGGCTCCAGAGACAAGCCACAAGAGTTTGATTAGTATAATATTAATTTATCACCAGGTGTAGATGTAGAATTTTGGAGTTTCATAGGGGTTCAAGAAAGCAAGATGGAGGAATCTAGTGTCCCTGTCCTTCTGCTGCTTCTTCTTGCCCTCCATCTTCTGCTGTGGTGATGGCACTTTTAGATTAGATTAAAGTAGAAATACACTGTCTAACATAGGTGATAAGTATTAGTATTTATCTGTAAACATCAAACACATAGTACATAGTATAAAAGATTACGACCGCCCTTGAGGCAGTCAGTCAGCAATCCAGCATTGTAACTAGCACCCTAGCTGGGTGAAAACTAAATGTACCCAGATAAGAAATAATAAACATCCTTGAAGACTAAGACAGACGCATCCTGACTCTCTCTTCTGGCACTGGAGCTTAAGAGAAAGACTTTTAACAACATTCTCAGGGGGCCATCAGCCCAAAGAAACAAGAACCAAAAGGTGGGGACTGGAAACAGCCATCCAATATTTAATAAGAATAAATCATGTCTGACCAACATGACTATCTTCAATAACAAATTAAAATGTTTGCAGAGAATGAGAGAGTAGTGGATATCATTTACAGCAACTTTAAGAATTCTCTGATAAGCAGAAATTGTCTGTTATTGCAGCATCAAAGTCTGTAAAAATACATAATTATCCATAGCTTTTCTTGGTACAAATCCTACTTTCTATGATAGAAGACTGTATTAGTAGAAACTGTTCAGGGTAAAGCTCATGGACTGGCCATAAGCAAGTGTACCCCTTTACAAACTCTAAATGGGATTTGTTATGTATTATATGCAGCAAAAATATGTCCAACAGTGGTTCAAGATAGCTTGTGTCTCCTCCCTACATACAAGTTTCTCTTAGAATTGTGTCTCTCTTAGACTGTGTCCTAGGTATACATTCAGAAAGAGGTTTTATTAGTTTTTTGAAAGCTCCTGTATGACTCAAAGCCAAGAGTCCTGCTGACTTTCACTAAGATGTGTATGTTTTTTGGAGGCCTCCAGAAACTCTTGCCTATGAGTGCCATTGTCCTTACTCTTGAATGCTTATCTGCCTTCCCTAGAGTCAGGCCTATTTCTAAAGCCTTGAAGAGAGATAATGAAGCTGTCTGAGTAAATGCTTTTTTGGTCCTAATCATTACGTAACATTTTTGAGGCTTTCATTATACAATTTTGAGGTGCATCTTCCATCAGCACCTATATTGTTGACTATTTTGTTAATTTCTACTATCTAGAACAATTACTTTAGTCATTATTTGTACTCACAGGTCTTTCAGATAGTGTTCGTTCTTTTTTATTTTGTAAAATAGAACAGGTTCATTTTCTCTACCCTGAGATAAGTCCCCACGAGACCAAGGTAAAGGAGTGGTCCTATAAAAACAGAAGCTTTAACAATGTTTGTCTGGCCCACAATCCCAAAATGATGATCTGTTCCATGGTTTTCTGTACATATTAAAAATGCTCCACTGATATACTTGAATTTTGACTGTTGTATCCTGAATTGCTCTTCAAACAGAGAAGAAAAAAGGTGAGAAGGATTTGTGTAATAGCAGGGAGGTGGGGTGATGCAGAAGAAAGATGAATTTTCTGCAGTGTTGCTTCTGTGATCTCACAGTCCTTGCAGTTACCTGCTTATCTAATATTTCCAGTGCCTTTTTGTAACCTCATGTAGGTCCTTTTCATACCTGCATGTGGTGAAGTCCAGGCTGGATTCCTGACATTGCTGAATGCAAAACTGGAGTAACAAAATGAGTCAGTCCTCAAATTGGCTTTGAACAGCTCTTGAGAGGCATCATACATGATGCACAAAGCAGTGAAAATTGACTTACCTATTAGTGGGATGGAGTCAGAAGTTGCAGGCATGATCTCAGCCACAAGCAGCATGAATACAGTCAGGGAAAGAAGGACAGTGATACCTGGAGGGAGTGAACATATTTAGGAAGAATGAGGAAAATGTACTCTGCAGCTGCTCCTCTGATGTCTTTGCTGTTAAATATAGCTTTTTCCTGATATACAGCTAAGCCAAACCATGACTTCATGTCTGTCAATGAAGATTAGAACTTCCACAAAGTGCGAGTGTTTTTAGATGCAACTCTATCTGCTCTCTTTTCATTTTTATCTAATACACACAAACCCTTGCTTCTCTCAAAGTAATGGAGAAATCTTTTTACTAAATGAAACAAAGCTTGCAAACTGGTGAACTACAGTACTTTTCCAGAACATTGCACAAAGCCCAAATCGTTGTTAAGGGCTAGGAGAGATTTGCACAGACAGCAGCCAAGGTTTTGCTATCGCATATTATGTAACATGCCTCAAAGACATGCAGTGTGTTTTAAAAGAAGCTCTTTGTTCCATCTGGAAAGGCTGTTGCTAAACCTAACCATCCTGACACTGAGAAATCAAAAGGTCAGTGCATGAACATTAGTTCTTATTTTTGTATCGAAGTTGTACTTCAGCTCAAATAATTCTTTTCCTTATCTCCATACTACATTTCATAGACAGCAATGGTACCCCCAATAGCCTGTGTTTTAGTTCTTGTAAGGCAGGCTGCTCAGATACCTTTTATTTTTTAACCAAAAAAACCCCACTGAGGACAATTCATATGATTTAGAAGTCTCTGTCCTGAGACAGAATCATGCACAATTAACTATTAAGACCTCATCTGGTCTAGTGTATTTACAGCTTTCCCCTATATTCTCTTGGAAGAACCCTTCCCATTTTTATCAACACACACAGCAGTAAATCTCATTTAGCCCTTCCATGTCTGTGTTCATAGGGGACTCATGGCTAGGTGTTTTGGGAGCTGAACTTTGAAGGTGAAAATCTGGTGCTCAGCTGCTGCTGTTCACAGCCTTCACTCTTTGCTTCCTAGTATGTTCTAGCTGAAAAAGAGAGTCGATGAGTGTGAGATGCATTGAGATGTACTAAAGAACATAAAAGGCATGACAGAATATCTGCACACACTGCCGCCTGTGCCAGCAACAAGTTCAGCTTCCTCCCAGTCCAAAAGATGTTATATGTGTAGCACAGGATGTGTGAATGCTATACAGAAAGCTGTTATCCTTGTTCTTGCAACCAAAAAAGTACTTCTATTGCTCTTCTAGTGAAATCTTTATTCCTTGAGCACCATAGCAACCATGAGGTATCTATTTTCCTATTTTATAGAATGCTTATGAAACAAATGAATATTTTAGCACTTACCTAAAGAAATCTTTTCCCCTGAATCAGCTGGCAAAAGAAATACAAGTAGTGCTAAGCCAGATATGAGAACACAGGGAATGAGTAAGTTCAAACCATAGTAGAGGGTGCGTCGACGCATGGTGATGGTGTACGTCACATCTGGATATGGTTCTTTGCAGCATTCATAGTACATCTCATTCCTCTTCCCTGGGACACCTACAAAGACGGTAATCAGAGGAGTGGGGTGAGGTGCAGGACTCCCAGTTACCTCCCTGGACTGGATCAAGAAGTGATGGTTTATAAACCAATGTGTGTCACCTCTACTGTTCTTAGTCCACCTTCTGTGTTTTCTAGGGTTTACTTTCATGTTTTCTGGGTCACTTGAACCTAGTTTAGCTAATAAATCTCATCTGGCTCAGAACAAAACAGTCCTGGGCATCACAACCTCAACAAGAAAAATGGGCATTCTGTCTTCCTACATTCTGTGAATGGTCACATACCGTTGATGTGATATTCACTAGCACATGCAGCCAATTTTCTGTGTGACAAGTGCCACTGCTTCGTACTTTTCTGTGATCCTATATATGTATTTGCTATCTTTTTGTCAGGAAAAACAGACAGGGTATAGTTTACTTTTCAAAAAGGATGCCAAGTTAAGCTCAAAATCTGTCAGATCTGAAGAGACACAGCTGTCCGATACAGATGTACTTCAGGGTTGCCCATGGTAATTCCTCTGCGATAGATTGCCTGACATGCCACATAATGGGTGTGGCACTGGAATGGCTGCTAGAGCACTGGAAATGTCAGGAGAGCTGGAAGAACTCGGCATCTTGTATATTTCATGCCAAAATTGCTCACTTCTCTTTTGTTTCTGTGGACATGACAGATGATGTGACAATGTATGCATTTTGGCAGAGGCTTAGCAAAGTTTTGTTAAAGGATATAGCATGGCTTGCCTAAGGTGCTACTTAATGCTTTTGCTATATGAGCTAAATAAGTCCCTGCTTTGTTCTCCCCTGGTCAGGGTTGAAGGCAGATAAACCACAAACTCTTAATCAGATATGCAAAGTTATTGGACAAAAATACCCACTATAAATAAGCACTGGATAGGGAGGAGTGCTCTGAAATAGCTGGACTTTAGGAGGACTTCACGATGGAGACTTCTGCTTCTCATAAAACTGAATATAATTTCTCAGATGCCCTGAATGGTAAAAATACTGCATGCAGTTGGTCAGGGCACTTATTTCCTCATCTGTGTATCCAGACTGGAAGATAAAATGTGTTTTTTGTAACCTCTCCTTGTCTAAATTGCATCAATTTCCGTGACACTGCTCATGACTGTAGGGGGTTAGGTTTGTTTCTATTTTTTTTCTTTTGTTTTTTACTTTTAGAATTTTTTCCCAGGAGTTGCTGGGCAACTAACTACTGGGTACTTATGGGTACTCAGGTAGGACGAAAGGATGGAACTAAGACCTGGTTCACTTTTTTTCTTTTGTCTCCGGGAATTCCTCTCAGAGGGGGAAGGTGACAGGAGGTTTTGGGGGCAGGAGAAAGATGGGGCTGGGGGGCAACTTGCTCTCTTGCTCTCTGTCGGAGAGAGGACCATCAGGCTGCTGCTTGCTGCAGGAGTTTTTCACTGGCACCATCGGGTCACATCCTGAGGAAAGGTATCATCATCTGCTTGTGTGCCCAAGAAAAATCCTGAGCTCTCCTCTTGCTGCCCTGCTGGATCTGGCCCAGCCCTGTCCCACCGCTGCTGCTTTCTCAGCGCTGCTTTGAGGCTTTTCTGCTACACCGCGGCCCTGCACTGCCCTGTCCTGCCGGGACATCCCTGCCCTCCCAGTGACCACTGACGGAGCTCCGGATTTTATCCGATCCACCAGCCCGGGATCCCTCACCGTTCCAGCTTGGTGCTTTTCTGAGTCCCAAGAGATCAGACTACCCCGGGTTTTGTGAAACAAAGTTCCATCAAAGTCCCTGGTTCTGTTCACTATTAATGCTGTAGTTGTTGTTGTTTGTTTTGCCTTGTTATACATATTAATAAAGAACTGTTATTTCTATCCCCATATCTCTGCCTGAAAGCCGTTTTAATTTTTCTAAATTATAATAATTTGAGGGGAGGAGATTTGAATTATCCATTCCAAGAGAGGCCCTGCCCCTCTTTAGCAGATGCCTGTCTTTTCAAAACCAAGGCAGTGACTTACAGCTACATAAAAGAGTTCAAAATAATTCACTATAAGCTCACTCTGAAAAACTAGTTCTGGTCATAAGTTCTCTTGAAAATACAAGTATCTTCCAAAGCATAGAAGAGACACATACTAATCTGTGGGTTCTATGAAGTGGTAGACACTTTGGTGTTTTTCTGGGCGAGAAAGATCCATTTATGTAAAAGTTTTGCTGAAATACTTTTTTCACCAATCAATTTTGCTGATGTATTAGAATAAATGTGACAGTAGTGTTCCATGCACCTACATGAAACACATCCAAGTTTAATACTGACAAACTGCTCAGATGTGTTAGGACTAGTAGCTTTCATTTATGTACTCAGTGCCAGGCAATTGCTTCAGAACACAGCGCTTTCAGACAGAGTTCAATGAATGTTGCTGAAAGGCTGTCTCTGATACGTGTTTTTCTCTTTTTTTGCTTCTTCTTAGATCTATATTTTTAATACCTGTATTCCATGTCCAATTGATTGATTATTTCTATATATTTGAGGTCTGCCTTTGAAAATTAGACTGTTGAAAATTTGTAGGTTGGCCAATTTACCCACTAAATCCCATTCTCCATTTGAGATGTAGTTGGAAATATCAGCCTCGAGCATCTGCAGGTCAATCAACCAGCCACTGTGAGTCCAGGAGCCAAACTTCAAATCACACTTCTGCACATCAAAGGGGAACCAGCGAACATCAATGTAACATGTGCTCTTCAAAATGCCTGTAGATAGAAACCAGTCACAATCAAGCATGTGCAGAGTGCATTTCATCTGCCCCTTATCTGTCCCTAATTATGAGCAAGTTTCCTCTTCAAAAATTCTGTGTGATGCAGTGATGGGGTAACCAAACAAGTACTGTGGATGGAAGATGCTGCAATGAGTGGAATAACCTCCCTTCCTCCACCAGAAGATCTCTCTCACTGCATCCTTGAGGTAGGTTGCTTGTTATATTGTGGCCACCCAGGAGCAGCCCAGCCTGTCTCCCAGTGCCAGCTGGCCCTAGCAGATTACAGGCAGTGTTGCTTGGTCTGATACAAGCCAAGAGTACACCCCAGGGACTTACTGTACTGTGACCAGCTCTTTGAAGGGAGTTCCTGGTCAGGCCCTGCCTCAAATCCACAGTCCTTTGAAAATATATTGTGCTAAACCTTGTTCTGTGCTGACCTTTATCATATGTGTGGTAACCAAGCCTTGAATTTAACTGGATGTGTCTAGTTCATGTTATGGGATGCTTTAAGAGGTCTAATGAGTAGGGAACAACAGTGGGACAGCCATCAGGGAAGTGCTGATCCCCACTGGGCCCTGTGGACCTGCCTGGGGACAATGCTATGCTATGACACAAAGCTTAGGACTTCTGTTACCACCACAGTGAGCAACTGTGGGATAGCCTGTGTATTTGCTGGTGAGTCCTGGCTGCTGGACCATGTGGGCAGGGAGTCAACAACACAGGTGAAAAGAGACTGTGATTTGGGCCCAACTGGCTGAGACCAATCCTAGTTGGTTTTTTCACCTAGATTTTAGCCTCAGCGTGGCAGGAAGGGTTTCAATGCTGAGTGAGTGCTGCTCTCGGGGTCTCCTGCTCACACACCTCTCCACTCAACAGAGACCTAGCTGGACTGCACATGAAACATGATGATACAGTGCACACCACCTTACTTTGGATGACACATTAGGTGGGCCTGTGGATGTTCGGAGCAAACTGCTCAGGAGAACATTTCACTGATTCATAAAGTGTACATACCACTGATAATGGACTTAAATTTTCTTAGTAGATCTGTCCAGATATTAGAAAGGTTGCAAAATTCCCACAGACGGTTTTTAAACACCTTGGTTTCATTCATTCAGAAGGAAACCTGCTTGGAAATATTTGATTATAAGTAAATAAATACTCCCTGTGCCCTACCTGGAGGAATATATTGGCAGGATCCAGAGTAGTTCACCAGCACATTTGTGTGAAATGTTGCATCAAATCTTTCATCTGCACTGTAACACAGTATAAATGAAACAGAACAAAACAAAGGAAAAGCAAGTTTATGTGTGAGTACAGATGTAACTGTCAACATAAAAATAACCTTTGGGCTGAATTAAGTTCCTACATCTAGGTGAAGTGTCTACCCTTGACTAATATCACAGTTCCTTGTAGTTACTGTCAGCCTGCACCTAGGCAGGCTACTTGCATGATACAATGTCCTCAAAGAAGTGAGAGGCAGAGTGTTGCATGTCTCAGAACAAAGGCAGAAGGAGAAGAAGCAAAAGTCTCACATCAGCTGTATCCAAAATCTGGACAGTCGGGACAATGAGGCTGTTGTAGAGTACCTGTCAAAATGAGGCAGCTCACCACATAAATCAAGTTGTTACCTTACCCAGATATCTGTTGTAACAGCAATGGTGGCCTGACATAACAATTCTGCAGTCTCCTGAGATGCAGAGAAGATAAGGATTTGCTTCTAGCATTGGAAGAAATCACTGGATAGAATTATTTTAGGGACTTGTAGGAAGACATTCATTGAAACTCCAAGAGCAAAAAGGACCAAGAAAAGAGAATTCCAACAATTCTGAGAAAATTAAAGGAGTAATGAGCCTGACAAGGACATGACATCCTGTATCAGGAATGGTGTGGCCAGCAGGACCAGGGAGGTCATTCTTCCCTTGTACATGGCATTGGTGAGGCCACACCTTAAGTGCTGTGTCCAGTTCTGGGACCCTCAGTTTAGGAAGGATGTTGAGATGCTTGAGTGCTCCACAGGAGGACAACAAGGCTGGTGAGGGTCTTGGAACACAAGCCCTATGAGGAACATCTGAGGGAGCTGGGGTTGTTTAGCCTGGAGAAAAGGAGACTCAGAGGTGACCTTATCACTCTCTACAACCTCCTGGAAGGTGATTGTAGTCAGGAGGGGGTTGGTCTCTTTCTCCAGGCAGCAACTGACAAAACAAGGGGACACAGTCTTGAGCTGTGCCAAGGGAAATATAGGCTGGATATTAGGAAAAAGTTTTTTACAGAAAGGGTGATAAAGTATTGGAATAGTCTACCTAGGGAAGTGGTGGATTCACCATCTTTGGATGTGTTTAAGAAAAGACTAGACATGGCACTTAGTGCCGAGGTTTAGTTGACATCAGGGTTGGGTTGGACTTATTGATCCTGGAAGTCTCTTCCAACCTAATGATTCTGTAATTCTATGATTCTTCGAAGGAGCAGGTCTGGGGGCATGTTCCAGAGGGTGTCTTGGGAAAAGATGAACCACAGAAGACTCCCTTGTAGAGCTTTGCCTGTAGTGGCTATGAGTAGGTCTATGCTGCATGACTACACCATCCTACATACCCTGTCTTTCAACCAGATTTAAAAAATCCAGAACCTCCATTACTCTTCTGATCTGCTCTTTATCCATGTCTTGAGTCCTCAGTCCTCAGTATTGTCCCCAACACAAAACAAAGGCAATGACACTGAAAAGCCTAAGTCCAGAACAAGTGATAATTAACAAAGACATGAAAGACAACTAAAAGGTATTTTATAAATATAAGGGGACAAGGAAAATACAAAGGATCAGATTGATCCATCACTTGCTATGGAAGGGAAAAAACAACATAGTGCACAGAGCTGCAGTGTTCTGCACCCTCTGTGCCTCTTTCTCTTTGCAACTCATTCTCACTCAGTGGCAGGAGTCCATGGCAAAACAGGGGATGAACAGGTTAAGGAAAAGTAGATAAGACAGATTCTACTCAGCAGAGCTGATAAAATTTACTCTGGAAAACGGAAAGGACTGGCCGAAGTACCCTCTGAAGCATTAACAATTACCTGGGAGAGCTTGTGGAGAAGAGGGAAGGGCATGGTGAATTAGAGGAGATCAAAAAGAATTCTGACTTCATTTAAAGGTGAAATTATAGACATATCAGCCTGACTTCAAAGAAGATGGGGTGAAATATCTGACACAGATTTGTGAAGGGCCAACTGCATCAAATCAATTTATTTTTCTTATTAAGAGGAGGCTGGTGATCTATCTGAATTTCAGCATGTTCTTATAAACTACAGTAATATGGACCAAGCTGTATGACTCCTTTTTAGAGATTGAAAAGGAATAGGCAGTAAAACAACGATGAAGTAAAAAACACTTAAACAATCTAGATCTCTCCAGGCGTCCTTTGGATACCTTGTAGTGAGGGTTTGGAATGGAAGATGGATCATGGTGAACTCTGAAAACTAACAAAATGAAATTTAATCTGGGTAATTAGAAAGTATTACCCTGAAAACTGTCAGAGAAAGACATAACAGGGAAAATCTAGTAAGACAGAAGAGCTGAATGACAACATCTGTGGTTTACAATGGATCAAAAAATAAGTCCAGAATTAAGATATTATTAGAGTACCCCAAATTCCCTCCTCCCGGAAAGCATTAAGGAAACAGCTGTCTAGAGAGTTCCCACTTCATTCAACAGTCCAGAAATGCTGTCTAGAGAGCTAGATTCATCTCTGGAAAAGGAAAAATAGATTAGAGAATGTTCAGAGTAGAAGAAGAATGATGGAGAGATTTATAAAATATGTGATACCGAAAGTGAAATGAAAATCCATTTGTTTACTTCAATCAGAAACACTATGACAGATACAGGACAATAGTTGTCCTGCAGATATGGTAATTTTGAAGAGACTATAGATGGTCTTCCCTCTGTACTCACTGAGAAAAAGTTAAAGAAGACATCTGCAGAACTGCAGCAAGGAAAAGTTAGACTGGTTATTAGAAAAATCTGTTAGCTGATGCTTGCTTGGTTTTGTTACAATTTAAGGGTAAGAGCCAAATCCATAGAGGACAAAAGGCCCATAGTATCAGTGAAACATGGCTGATTTTCAGCACTTAGTTCTAGTCTCTTACCAGCCATTTCACATCTTGCTTACCTGTTATACAGAAGGATGTCTGGTACCCAAATCTGGTCAGCAGGAAATCGCAAGTTCTGCACTCCTGGGTATTCATACTGATCCCAAGACAGGTAAACATCAACCCAGGACTGTTGGCAAACACACACATCAGATTATATGAGCTTGTAAAACTCTTCTAAGTTCTCTGGAATATTATGGGAACAGAATAGATTTTGCCAATAGCAATAGCAGCAGTATGATAATAGTTTAATGCTCAGCTTTAATTATTAAGAAAGGTTGGCATATATAGAGGAAATAACACTGTGATTACTGAAGACTGTCTGGCTGTTCATCTTGTGGCCTGAAGTCAGGCATCCCAAATCTTTTCTGGTGGGCTGCCAGAGCTACTGGCAGTAGGTATTTCCATGATGTCTGCTGGTTCTGAAGTGAAGTGAGGTAGTTAGTGGTAGGTGGACCATGGTCTTAGAGTACCCACTGGGTAGAAATAATTTAATCTGTTACAAAGCTTAGATGACTCTTTTAGTAACCACCTTGATATTAGAGGTAGGCAAGTGAACTTTATATGCCAAGGGGTTGTTTCTGATCCCAGCTCCTACACCTCAACACAGTTAATTCAAGAAAGGTGCAGGAACAGCTTTTGGGAAAACCTTCTGACTTACTCTGAAGCTCAATGGGAGGCTTGCAAGGGAAACCTTTATCAGTGCTCTACCTGTAGAACATCTCTGCAAGGGACAGGACAGCTACAGGCTCTGACCTAACAATCCTACAGTCATATAGGTTTGTCTGGGTTAGTTTTTGCAATATAAAAATGCTCATTTCTGCAGCAAATCCCAGCAGGTGCCTGAGGAAGAAACAGCCTGCTCAGTTGAACATATATTAATATGAGATAGTGTTTGGCTGTGAAAATCAAGGCAGAATTAGTTTAATCATTTAAGTCTACCACTGTTTTTTCCTTCAAGAACTGCTTCTTTCCTGAGCACAAGCCCTTAAGGACACCTCTTTATGTGACATAAGAAAACACTGTATCCCTCACCACAGGCAGACCTGATGGGAAACTCCCTCCGGCAAAGGAGGTTCCTTCCCTTAGTGAAGGTCAGTTTTGCTTATTCAGCCTGAGTGGTGCAGGTAAATCCTCAGCTGGAGCAGGTTGCAGAAGGAGGAGGAATGTTTATGGTACAGGTTTGTAAAGCACAAGAGAAGGCAATATCCCAGAGAGGTATCTGGGCACTGCCAGCAGTAATGCAGCATCAAGACCTCTGTGGTCCCTGGACTACCCACCACCCCCTATGAGTAGTCTGCATGTGATCCAGTGACCACTTCTGTGTTCAGGGACAGCTGCCCTGGCTCCCAGTTTCAGGCAGAGGTGGGATTTTCCCAGAAGTGGCAAGTGCAAGTTGCCTACGTCTTACTGGGTGTTTGGCTCGTAAGTCCCCATCGCTGGTTATAGAGAAGGCCTTGAGTCCCTTGAAGATTCTCTTCTTAGCTATGATGGGACCCTAACTCTGGGCTCTTTGTTACTAGATCCCTATATCCACTGGCAAAACAATGCAGTTTGCTTTATGTTCCAAATGTCAACAGGTCTGTCTAAAGACAGTGTAGTGTAGTATCCTGAATTTAATTTTCAATTCTAAAAGGAGAACTAGGAAAATTTTAAAGGACTCAAAATGCCTGCTTGTATTGCATTATACACAAGCTATAAGATAGCAGTCTTGCTTTTCAGCTAAGAAATCACATTCAGTAGTTTTCAATTAGTTTATTGACTTTACTAACAGAAGTTACTCACCATCTGCAGCCAAGCATTGGTGATCAACACCTGATTCTTCTCATCCTTTAAACAAATGGAGAAGGAAAGAAAAGACAGGAGAAAAAGGGATGAAACAGTTTGATTAGAGATGGAAGACTTTCTGTGTCTTTGGAGAATCCAGACTCTTGGGGTACATAAACAAAAATCAGTGGAGTAGATTGTGAGCTCACTGGAATACAACTATTTGGCCCAGACAACAGTGGGGTCTTTTTCTTATCCTTTAAACCTATAGATTCCCTGTGTTTATCATAACTGATCAACAATAGAAGGCAAAGCAGCAGATTATTTCTTTTATTTTTCTGGGTACAAACTCCTTACCAAGTTTTACCTTGTAGCTACTTGCTCAAAACAAGATGTTTTTCAGTACCACACTGCATGTCATAATTGGAGAGATTTTATGTTGTATTTGCTGCCACTGCAAAGCAATGGTGAAATAATGCCAGAACTGCTGTTCTTTTCGAGTGTCAGTGCTATAACTTAGCTCTGGCTAAAGGTAAGAAAGGGCTGGCCTTGGGCGGAAGCTATCACTTGACAAAAAGGACACAAATGCTGTGTGAGAGGGAGCTCACACGACACTTGCACAGAGCAGAGTCTGCAGGTTCATTCCTGCATGCAGAGGCCATGGAGAAGAATCTCTTATAACAGAAACAATGATGCTCTCACCATCCAGTTGGTGCCCAGGTTCCTTGGGGAATCACAAGGTGCCCAGTTTTCTGCAGTTACCCTGTAGCTGTAGGACCCTGCCCCATGGGGATGGAGAAGCAGGGCTGCAGAGTCACTATGGTGCAATACACAGATACCAAATACCAATAGCCATGCCCTCCCTGCACTTCCCAGGAGCTGAGGCTGTGCTGCTCAGGGGGACTGGCTCGCTGTATGCCCATCTGCCCCTGTGTGTGTCCATGCCCTAGGAAGTTTGGTTGTCTGCAGTGTTTGGGGTGGGAGACTGCAATTGCAAGCTGCTAGGCAGGAATTTAAACCATACTGAGAGTTCCCTGGAAATGCATGCCCTCTCTGGTCATGTCCTTATTGCAGTACTTACTCTCTAACAAGGTAAAAAAAACCTTAATTGCCTTATTCACTTTGTAAAAATACCAGTCTGCTTACCTCAAGCTACATTCATTCTGCCTTTCTGCCCCTTCTCCCCTCCTGAGCTACCCTCACAGTACATATGCAAAGAAACTACCCTAGAACTGTCTGGGAAGAGCTGCTCAAAACCAAACTGCAACATCTCACACCAAGCTGCAACCCTAGGTGTGTGCGCTCCTCTGTGAGTCCTCTGGAGTTGCTTCAGTGTCCCATGAAGGAACAGATTCCTAGGCTAAGGCATGAAGGAAAACTGTCCAGAGAAGTCTCCTAATTACTTAAGATTCCCCAGCACACCAGACACTGGACCAGTGGTACTGCTAAACTCTCAGCATGAACCTTGTCTGTAGCATAAATCTCCTCTTTTTATGTTTGGGTAATTGGAGCTCCAGAAATACCACAACCTAGAAAGGGAAACATCATTGACCTGGAGGATTCCTGATGGTTTTGGCACTGTGGCCAGAGTTGGGCTTTGCAGCCAGGCTCCTGTCCCCAGGAAAGGTAAAATTTCAGACATGAAAAAGGTCTTTCCCATAGTGATTCACACAAAACTGTCTATCACACTACCTCCTCTTGAGTCCCCTTGAGACCTGACTGCACTGCTTCTGCTGCTGTGAGATGCCACACAAAAGATGTGATTTTATACTCTTACACTGTTAATACATTTCCCTTTCTCCTCTCTGCTGGGCCAGCAAATGAACACCTTTCTCTATGCAAACTACAACCCACCTCCAGAGGCCTGGTCCTTCTGCACTCCCTTTTGTTCCCTTGGTTGCTGTGATTGTAATTGTAAGAAAATCTGCAGAAAAATAAGAGAAGGACTGGGCTTGTTTTTTAGATGCTGAAGGATTCAAACACCATCTTAAAAAATAAAATCCTAAAGTAAAGAATAACCCCAGAGTTGGTAATTGACAGAGTCATCAGAGCTATCTCTGCCCACTGACCTGGGAAATGAAAGCAACCCAGAAACACAGAGGTTGTGTTGCAGGGATCCTCAGAGGCCAGCCACCAGCCCATCTGACTGATGCATTTCTGGCCACCAATGACTCCTCAGGTGTCCTGTAGGGCTGGCAAGCATGATGGTCATCTGAATTAAATATCAAATACTAACAATATGTTGTGTTGTTTGCCAAATAATGCTTTATACTTGTAAGCTGGACATGTCCTCCTAGGAAAGACTTTGTGTACTGTAAAAGGAGCTTGAACACCATGATTAAAAACACGGTCAGCAACAGTCAGCCAATGCCTTTGCTGTACAAAACGAAGGATTTTCCCCATCTACACTGAAACCTACAGGGAAGGGGAAGAGGGTACATTCCTCATTTTGTCATCTATCTATGTAAACCGCACAGGAATGCATTTAAGTCCAATGTACATCTGTAAGGCTAGGGGTTTCCAGCACATGCACATGCCTTCCATCAGGAGCCTTTCATCTGTGGCTCTGATTTACAAGGAAACTCATTTTTTTTCTGGCACAGTAAGTTTATACTTTGACAGCTTGCAAAGGAAGATATCTTGGGCTGACTTCTGTATTTCACAAAACAGTTTGTTGTCCTTACCTGTTTATCTGTATGTCAGATACTAACTGATAATCAGTTTTGACTCCAAACAATTCTTTAGCCAGGTATTTCATGTAGCATTAAAATTATTATCTTGGGTCTGCTTTGCCTCTTTTCACATGGCTACTGTGCTTAGATATGTTTTGTAGTCAAAGGAAAACTTATCTTTTTGAGTTCTCAAATGCTTATCTAGAGAGTAACAATGGTCTTCCTTGTCTTGTGTTTAGGTAGCAGCAAAACCACAAGGTCTAACTAGGGCTTTGCTTATGTCTTTCTTGGGTGAAAAAAAAGTCACTTCAGGATGTTTTCTTGGCCATTCAAAGACTATTCCCATCATTGCCTTCAGGCTGCTGACCTCTTAAATGGCATTTGACATTTTGGCAAAAAGAAAATGCTTCCATATGCAGTGCTGGTCAACAGATGCAGTCTGATGGGTCCTTCTTATTGCATGACAGAACAAAATATTTTTCCAATAAGTATCTGAGTTTTCCAGAAGTGCCTGGCTTGCAGAAGCAGCAAAGCTGACTTTACACTGGGCAGGTATTTGTCCAGGTCTAGCTCTTCTGCTAAGTCCTTTCTGGAGAAGGACCCTGAGGAACCAAGGAAAAAATGCCTGCTGGGGTGCCAAGGAGATAAGGGCCATTAGAACCTTGAGTATGAATCCACTCCCTGTTAGAGTGAGAGGCATTTCAGAGCTGAGGTGCTTAAGGAATTTTCCATCTTTGTGGTGGTCTACTGAGCCACATGCCTTTGCAGTAGGCTGGTTGCCTTGCCTTTCCAGAGTTGCAGAAGAATTATATCTCCTGCCATCTTCATCATGGCCTGTGTGCTGTATGCACCTCTAAAATACCTTGGCACAGAAAGGACTGTATTTTTCTGTTACATGGACACTCACAAACAACCTGGAGAACATGTGTGCTTTACTCTGTCTCAGGAGGGCACTGATCACTTAGCTTTGCCTAAATGAAAGCTAATTATTGAGTGTGGGAAGTGCTGCAGGCAGCACTTCCCTCATTCTGTATCACTGGTTTATGCAGAGCAGTTTAAAGGTTAGTTGAGAGGATTCCTTTCCTCCCAGGAGAAAACTTGAATAATCTATCGCACTGCTTTTTCTGTTCAAGATTCCTGTCTTGGCACTGTCAGCCTTGGGGATGACCTTCCCTCTGCAGTGGGCTGGCTCTCAGCTCCCATCCTTCTGTTCAGCAAAGCATCAAAAGCAGCCCTGCAAAGACTCTGGGTGAGGCTGAAAATGATCAGTTCCCAGAGGTGCTTCTCCATCAGTCCCCTGGCAGCTCTCCTGGCTTCCAAATGTTCAGCTCAGACAAATCATTTTGCTCCTGGTATATAAAAATGCTGGAAAAGCTGTCACTACTGAGTGCAAGACTTGTTCTCTGAATCCTTCCTGTATTTATCTGGGTCATTTTCTCCCCTTTCCATCTCTAACCTGACCCCAGTTAATCCTCTGCCCTGGATATCTGCTTATTCTTGCAGCCACCTTTGACCCATGGAAAGTGACAGTTTGGTTTGTTCTGGTGCACATGCTGTGACATGTGAATGTTTTAGTTTGGTTTTCTTTTCCCTGACCTAATTTTAAAGCTTACAATGTACATACATCTGCCTGCCTTGTGCACCACTGCCTGTCAACAGATTCTCCCTTGCCAGGTCAACAACTAAATAAATTATAACTGCCATAATTACCTGGGTCATATCACCTGGCCAAAAAACCCCAAAGCCCTTCCTGGTTCAGTAGTCACATCATATGATTACATGTCATCTCTGTAGCAAGGAATTTGTTACAGGTGACTAGTAGGAGTCATTAATTCTTGCCCTCTCACAGAGCCACAGAAATGGGAGCTGAATAATTCATTCAGCCACTGAATTATTTCAAGACAATGATCAGAAAACTCCCTAATTGAACAAGTAACTCTCAGTGGTCATATGCAACTACTTTGGTACTAATTTGGGTAATTTTAATTTTTTTTCCCACTGTTTTTATACCTGAAGATCTGAAGATGAGGAGGGAAACAATCAAGTGACATGAAGATGTTGACATGGAGACTTGGAAAGTTTTGTTAGCAGAGACACTGATCTTTAGTGGTATCTTATTCGAAATACCCAAAGGAATTGATCAAGCTTTCAAAAGCTTGTATGCTCAGTCCACAGGCACTATGCTCTAGTCTACTATTCACAGATACTCTTTTCCATTGCTGAACCACCAATCTGCCCACAATCTTAAGCTGATTATCTAAAACTCAGCTCAAATGCATTGAATGGCTGAAGGCTCACAGAACCAGTAATTTTGAGGAGTGCTCAGGCTGCCCTGGCAACATTCAAGTAAGTATCGCTGGATGCCCTTCGCGTTTCAGGGGTCTCATTAAAAAGCTGAAATAAACCTTGCCGTGGTAACATCAACTACATAAGGATAACTTAAGTTTCAGTATTTCATCTCAACCCCTTTAACAAAGCACCCTCAGGAGGAAGATGGAAATCAGACAGGAGGGCCCAGAGTTAAGGTGAAAGACTGCAGAGAAATACAAAAATACAAAGGAATAAGAAACGAGCATTATGTAATGAATATTTTGTTGCCCATCAGGATGAAGATTCATCTAGGCAAGTGCTCATAGCTGAACACCTTTGTTGCTCAGGATTTTCTCCTGTGAATGTTTGGAGGTGATGTCTCATAAGTGTTTTTCATCTAGGTTTGAATCACATTTCCATCGGATGCCACTGGCTTCTCCTTGAGGTCATGCCTTCCTTGGTCCCCTCCTGTCTTGTAGAGGTTTGTGTTCCTTCACTGTGGGCAAGAAGTGCAATCTGCCTTTGGTCTTTCCTCTGTGTAGCAGCTACTACAAAGGCAGTGTACTACCCTGTGTAGGCTGTGTGGTCCCACTTTCTTTAACTACCTGCATTATTCTCCTCCCAGAAGAGCAGTCTGGGGAATTACCATTGCATCTGCATCTGCCGTTTTCAGTAGAGTCTATTCACTTGCTTTTGAGACCGGAACTTTACATATTGTTTGGCCCCTGTCAGATCACACTCTTCCCCATGCAAGCCCCTGAGCCAGGAGCAAACACTCATGGTGAGAGTGGAGACTTTAAGAGAACCTTGTACTGGGAGAAGCACAGCATTGAAAGAGGGACTGTGCCAGAGAAGCCTGCAAACACAGGGATGCCAGCCATATTTGTTAGGCTATGTAACGCATGATTATCAAAGTCCTCAAGAGATATTCCTTGTGAAAAGCTTGGGTCCCTCTATGTCAGAGACCAACCAGATACAGATGAATGCCTGGATGCAAAGGCCTGGATACAAAAGCTTGGATGCAAAAGCCTGGATACAAAAGCCACTGCAGCAAGTACTGAACCCATGCATTCCCCAAAGGTAAGAGTGGGAGTAAGAAATAAGGGAAGAAATGCCATTTTCTGTTGCCAGTCAGGGCTTCAGAGTAGGCAGCCCTCCCACTCACTGGCACAACTGGTGACTGACAGTGTCCCAAGCCTACTTGATTTGTGTCTTACTTGCCTTACCCCCAATATTTTGCAATTTCCATTATGGTGAAAAAAGGCAATCTTGTTCTTGCCCTGCACATGTGACATGACTTCCAACTACTGCTTGGGGTGTGGGTACTTGACTCAGGAAACTAACTTAATTTTTCTAGGTTGTAGCATTGTACTAGTCCCTGAAGATCTGAACTGTGACACAATGTAGACTCACTGGTCTTGAGACTGTTTGACTTCAAGTTCCTCCATGAAGACCTACAAATTGCAGGACTCCCTGCCCCTACAGTTCTCTGGGATCCTGGGAAGAGTGAAGCCACCAGCTTTGTCCCGCTATTTCAAAGATACTTCTCATGGAAACCCCAGAAGCTGGGTCAGAGGGCCTCTCATGGCCTTCCAGCACAGTGCTGCTCTCTGACTGCTTGGATAAACTGAGAGACATGCTTAGTTCCTGGGGGAAAGGGTGTTATGTCACCATACAAAAGCAGTCAGTCTTCCATTAAAATCACAAAACATCCACACATAGCATGTAGGTGGTTTTTATATTCTCCAGGGTGGATACCTCCTCCCGAAATTGCCCTCCATGTATTTTGTGCACAGTTGGCAGGTGCTTCAAACAAACAGGACTAGACACAAATCTTTATTCTGGGATATTAATTATTAATTGTCTTTTTCAGAATTTGAAATCACAAGGAAAACAGCAGAAGGATTGTTGAGAAGGCCCATCCTGAGTACTCACCCAAGACTCACACTTGGTCTACCTGCAAGGTTGCCTTTGCTTTTTCTTCCTATATTTGCATGCTGCTGTGATAACACAGCAAAAAATAAGGGGATGTAGATATGTTCCAGAACTCAAGTGAGCTCTTAAAGCCTTTGATCAAGGATAGAAAATGGGAGGAAAGGTTTTTACCCAGGAACTGAACTCACTATCTCTCGGGACTTACCCTCAGAGAACTCAGAGAAACTAAGGAAATTCTACGTTCAAGACCACCCTAACAGCTTTGGCTTAACTGTTTTATTGCAAATCCTTGATGCCTCAGACTAGTTAACTGAAATTAAGGAATATAGATGAGCTCAATAGCTAAATTCCCACATCTACAAACAACAGAGTACAGTCTTTTCACCAGTCAGACAGAAAAATGTTTAATTATTGTGAAATGCCCAAGCTGAATGACCACACCTAAAAATCCCAGAAGAAAATCAGCCTTTCTTTTGTAAGAGCCACTGCCAGTAAGTACAGCTTGGGGGACCATGCTGAAAGAAAGCAAGCCATGGAATTGCTTCTCACTGAGTGAGCTGCCTCCAGTCTGAGCTGAACAGGGCAGAAGTCATACAAAATAAAAACATGCTGTTAAGGTTCAGGTAATTAAAACTCCATCATAATGTTTCATGCAAGTGTGTGCAAGTAGTATTAGTCAGGAAACCATACTACCCATGCTGCTTAACTTCACTGTGCTAGCAAATTCAGATGTTGTATGTTTAACTGGTTTAGTGAGACTGGCATTTTGATAATGTCTGGCACATAGGAGACAGCCAAAATAATAATTCATGGCTCATTTAGTCTTAAATTTCCCAGTTTTCAATATCTTCCCATGCTAACGGAGAGGAATTTTATTTTTTCTTCCTGGAGTTGAAAATTGGTCACACTAAGTGAGTTCTATGACCAAGAGAGATTTTGGGATTTAACTCTAATGGATCTGTTGGTCTAGAAACCTTTCTGTATTTTTTCTGTCTGGAAATTTAATGATCATGATTACTAATTGATTTTTCAGCTTTTATAATGGTATCCAGTCTGTTTTTCTTCTCAGTTGCACTATTTTGCATCAGCCTTGCTGCTCTGGTCTTTTCAAATTGGCTCTTGCAAGATGAGAGTGAAAAAAAACTTTCCAGAAAGATACATGGTTTGGTAGAGAAGGTCTTTCAAGGAGAAACAGAGTAAACATTGCTCACAAAAGCTATGCAAGAAGCCCACAAATAAATGCAAAGGCATTATTAGGAAAGAAAAAAATAGATACTTTAAAAGGGCTAAAAGAGTCAGTTGAATGGTCATGCTTACATAGTTGAAGATATCTATCTGTAAAAGATTTGTACAGGATGTACTATAGGGATTATGGTTAAATCTAGTAAATACTGGTACTGTATTTGGAATAACAAATGAATAGGTGCTTATGTGCACTGCTTATTTTTATTTGTTTCCTTGAATCACTTGTCTGTTGATCTGGGTTTATCTCGCACATAAATTTTTATATGTGTGAGAATGCTGTAATGAAAAGTGGGAGAGAATGACCTAGATGCTGTAAGGTCAGTTTAAGAAGGAAGAGGTGAATTAGAGCTAGGAAATAAACCTTGAACTTTCTGGCCTTTCAATACACCTGCAGAACCAGCCCTAGAAAGCTTATGAAACCATTTAAAACCAAGGATATCAACTGCTAAAGGCATTCAGATCTGGCAGATTTTGTGAAAAACCCAGCAATAGGGGGGCTGTCAGACAGGAGGTACCCCAGGGCCAGGCATAGCCTCCCCTCCTGTCTTCTCACCTTTAACTTCTGGCACGGGATACTGACAGGCAGCTTCCAACTTTGGCAACTCTCACCCAAACAGAGAACTCCCCAGCAAAAAGGTCTGAGCTCCTGAGGACTGAGTTCAACAGTCCTATTATCTGATGAGCAGATGACCTGAGAAATGAGCAGGCTGGTGAAGACAGCTTCAATGTCAACAGATGCTTGCATTTAAAAGTTGTTCTTTTACCAAACACTTCCTAAAAAAACCCCACAAACCAACCCAAAATAACAAAAAACCTCAACTCTTTCAGGGTTGTATTCTTTGATTTAGGGGAAACTAGAGGAAGGTTAAGTTTGAACACAACGTTTTGATATGGTCTGGGTACAGAAAGCAAAAATAACTATGCTGCTAAGCTAGTATGCTGCTTATAGTGATTGTTGGGGAGGATGAAACAGGAAAACTTTATAAATATGACTGCTTATTTGTAGAGAATATGAAACATATTAGTGAAATAGAGTTGAAGGCAAGTTTTGATGTCTAAGATGCCAAGCTTTAGTTACTGAACAACTGGAAAACAATGGTATGGTCAGCTGAAAGTAAATCCCTCCTTGATGAAACAATGCCCTTCTCCTTACCGAAAGTCTAAGGGTCAGAGCAGACCCTACTAGCTCGGCAGGATGGGTCCAAAGAGTAGTTTTTAGAGTTTAAAATGTAACACTGTATGGTAATGTAGTGATTCTTATAGGCTGTATGTAAATGCTATAGGATTTGTATCTTGTACTAGATTGGTTGGTGTAAATTAGAATATTCAGTATAGAAGAAGATTTAATGTATTGTAACGGGAACTTCACTATCTTGCTCTTTCTCTTCTTCACACTCTTCTTACTTTCTCAGACCTGCTCCGAGCTGCAGCTGGCAGCTCGAAGCAGGGCTGTTTCACCCACGCCCTATACAATAAACTGTATGTTTCAAAACCCGGCTTGACTCCAGAGATCTCTCGTCTCCGTCCATCACGACTGACCCACCGTTCCCACAGTGATAATGACAGCCCCTGAGTGCTTTGTGGAAGTATGTGAGGATCTTTTCTCTTGTTTTCTCTGAACAGCAAGGCTCAGACCCAGTTTTCAGGAAAAAAAACTAAAGTGAATCTTTGTTTTATTGTCCTCCTAAACTCTTATATTACTTCATCTTTCTGCTTTCTAAAAATGTGGAGAGCTTTGACACGCTGTAGCAACAACATCTGTAGTTTAAAAGTGAGATTGTTTAGAATCTTGTGATATCTCTACCATGAAGTTTGAGATGATCTTGCAGTCTCTAGGATGTACAAAATCATTTTACACACTGTGAAATTGAATCAAAACAGGCTATCATAAAT
This sequence comes from Acrocephalus scirpaceus scirpaceus, assembly GCA_910950805.1. NCBI lineage: Eukaryota > Metazoa > Chordata > Aves > Passeriformes > Sylviidae > Acrocephalus > Acrocephalus scirpaceus. The sequence continues at coordinate 42,484,442 of OU383776.1, forward strand.
TTTTCCAGACACAGCATTTGTTTTGGGTTTGCAGCCCAAAATACAGGAAGATTATGTATTTTTTAGCATCTGGAAGTGCATAATGACTAATGGATTGTAGGGGATTTTTTTTCAGCACTTTTGTGGCTTCTCACTGGTCACCTACAATCCCTTTTTTTTTTGTCATTATGACCTCTGACAGTGGCAGCTGGAAGGCTGAACATGGAGGAGATAAGTACTGCAGGATTCCACCATATACAGGGACCTCAACAGCTGTATTTTTTTTTGTTAATAACTTAACAGTGCAACCACATATACACCCCTTCAGATAAGGTCTCCTGCAAATGCCGACACAAGAAATAAAAACAATCATTCACAATGAAAAATAGTTTTCACCTAGCAGCTTCCTTTCACATTGTGCCAAAGGAAAAATCTTGCATTTCCTCTGCTGCAGAAAATGCCATGCCTCATTTCTTAATTACTCTAGCCTCACCAGCTGACTGGGCTCTTAGACAAAAAAAAAAAAAAAAAAGAAAAAAAAAAGAGAATTTTTGTTCCAAATATTCCTGGATGTCTACCCTTGCTTGGGTTGTTAGGGTTTAGCAGTGCCTGACAGTGCTCTGTGGGAGAGATCACCAGACAATGTCCTTCTGATGCACAGGGAGTGCCTGGGGGTCAGGCTCCAAGTAAAAGTGACCCTCAGAAATGGCATACACATGGGACAGCTCAGCATGAAGTTGTCCTAACACACAGAGGACAAGGCAAACTGAACTGAAGCCTGCTGTTAAACAGGGGCTGTAACTGTCTCTCTTTCTGCTCATTTGTTTCCTGAGTATAATGGGCCTGTCATGGTTGTACTTATGAATTAATATAATTTTGGGAAAAAGTCCAAACCCTAAAGTCCTTCATTTGCATTTGTCTACTGTTATAAATATGTAGTTTAATTCGATTTTTTACTGTTATAATTATATAGTTTGATTTAAGTATGCTAAAAGGTACCCCCTTGCACAGAAACCAACAAGGGCGGGGTAAGTAACTAGCCTGCAGATAGAACAATAGACCTGTATTCTCCATATCAATGAGGGGTGGACCATGCCAAAGGGGTGCTAGATAACGATCACTAAAGCCCATCAGGACTGTTTCAGCTCTCAGAAAATCCGATCACTCCTGGAATCCTGACACTCGCTGAGATCAAACCCAAACCAAGATATGTTCGTCTGGCAGGAGCTTCAAGAATAATTCATAGACATGTTTAGTGAAGACTTCAGGAATAATTCATAGACAGATCCAGAGATGTGACCAGATTTCCCGGAATTCTATTCTACTCTCACTCCAGGTGGACAGAAATCCTATCTGCATATTCAGACTAGACAGAAAACTAGCCTCGGGGCCTAAAAACCTTATAAAAACTAACCTTCGAGAGATGGTTGGTGTGAACTATGGGGGACCCAGTGCGATAGAGGCTGGGGTCTTAGTTCACCCGGCAGCTGGAATCCCGGGCTCAGAGCTGCCGTTTGATTGTGGGACTTGTCTCTTTTCGATCTCATTTTGTCATTTTCCAATAAACCTCTAAAACGAAATATTGGAGAATTGTTGTTTATAACATCTACCACAACTGTGACAAGTAGAGAACATGTTCTTCTCAGCTTTGAGTATGATGGCTGGCTTTGAATCCCAAAAACCATACATACCCTGTGTAGGAAAATACATGCACATGTAGAATACATGTAGAAGCAGAAAACATAATCCAAAGCAGTCATGCTTTGAAATTTTCTTTGAATGGTTTTAAGAAGAGGAGGTGAGATTTTAAGTAGTTACTTCTACTACTGCTTGAAAAACCACAGCAATCTCAGAGCAGTCTTTTCTCTCTATGCAGCAGAGTGCAACTAGATTGTCACCAATGCTGTTTTCAGCAGCCAGTCTGTAGAAGATGAATTTGGGATTCATTACATTTTAATACAGTATATATAGGAAACAGACTTATGGAGGCATGTGATGGAACCTGTCCCAGATAGAAGTGCTTTACATGTGATGTCAGGTCCTGGCATGGGTAAAGCACAAGATTTTTTGAGTATCAGTGGCAGACCCCCTTCTCATTTCCATGCAACAATAAAACAGGAGGTTTGTTTTCATCTTCTTCACATTGTTTTCTCCTGCAGGGAAACCAGAACAGGGTCCACTGTCTCATGCCCATTGTAGTGATTGCTTGCTAAGTATCTCAGTGAGTCCAGCAATGCCGTAGCATGCCTTGGCCCATGATACTTCCCTGAGCATGGAGTGCTTGTTTCATCCTCAGGGAGTATCATGTAAAAAAGTACCCTCGTGCTAGGGTATCAATACCTGCTCTTTGATGGTAATGGACCACGCTGAACACACAAGTCCTCAGAAAGAGAAGCTTTTCACTTTGTTAATGCATACACTGTTGGCATGACTGTGATGCTGTCTATCCTCTTCCCCAAGTGAAGAGCTGTGTGCCAGCTGCTTTGTCTTCCACCAGGCAGGGCAGCTAAGGAGGCAGAGTCTACTCACCCCTAGATTCCCATCTGACTGAACAGAGATGGCCACTTGGTTTGCCTCATGGTGTCTCACCTGATAGAAGTTACCTCTTCCTCGTAGCTCAACTGCTTCTCTTTAATCATTGTGGCTATAATGAGCCTCCTTTTAAAACAGACATTTACTTCAGCAGCTGGAGCAGACAGATGCTGCTGTCTGTCCAGCCAGCAATGGAGGATGAGGGGCTCACAAGTACAGTGCTTGTTGCTGGCATATTTCTGCATTGATTCCTGATTTAAGGACCCAGGGGATCAGTGTTTTGTGCAGTTTCAGGCTGGTTGGTTTAGCCACTTGATGCCACAATGACATTTTTACTGTAAGATTTCAACTGCCAAGTGATTTTCTGTCCTCCACTGGGGAGAAAGGCACCTTTTCACACATCCAAGAAAAACATTTCAGGAAACCCTGGATGTTTTTTAAAACACTTTGAATTCAGTTTGCAAGACCACAAGCCTGGGACATGTCATTAATTCATTAATTAATAATTAAAACATTAACATCTAGCATCTGTACTGGGTCTAAAGATATAGGGAAGAAAAACTTCATTTCTGAAAGCTATGAACATCTAGCATACCTATTTCCTATTGTGGACAACTAAAAGGGAACACTGGAACTACATTTCTTATAATAGACATTGACCTAATGTAAAGTATTTTTTTAAAAATACCATTTCCTGAAAGTTTGGGTTTCATAAATGAATGTGAAACACAGTTGAAAATTTGTTTTATATAACTCCTCCTGACTTTGAAAATGTAGTTACAGCCCTATAGCTGAAGAGTCCCCTTAAGTACCCCCAGCCTTCAAATTAGGTTGAAAGAAAATACCACAGATAAAGAAGGACTACAGGAAGATCTCTGGAGCTGAGACTACTCTACTAAACCTAGAATTGCTTGTTGAAATTTATTTGAAATTAGCTGCAGGAAATCTTTGCCCTTTCATTCATGCAGAGGCCTTTGGTTGACAGTACTGATTTCCTCTCTCTTCCAGTTCAATGCAGTTGGTAAATTTCAAAACAGAAAGACACATACCCTATCGGAGTGGCTCCTGCCTGCCTCCAGGAATACCACAGCTGACTGGAACTGCCACCTGCATGTTGTTTCACTGGGGGGCTACACCTTCAAGGTCCTGCTTACCTCTCCAGAGAGAGCACCAGGTGTACTACATATTTTCAGAAAGGTTGTGAGAGATTTAAAAAGTTTAAATATTTGAGGCTCCTGTTAAATTGCTTCGCAACTGCACAAATGTTTCCACATCTCTCTCTCAATTCCTCATGCCCTCCATGACAGTGATAGCATCAGAAACCAGCTCCAAATACTGTTTATGGAAAAGGTATTATGACAAGACCACTAGTGTTTGCTCTGATGACAGGGTGATGATGGTCAAAATTGTTCTCCTGGCTTGTTTTTTTCATGTAGATGAAAGAAATTCTGTCTATATATATCATGGTTTATCATACAGAATGCTCTTCATGATGAAAAAAAGGATTTGGATTATCATGTTAAAATTTTCCACAGGTCAAATCTCCAATTCTGTAAAAGCATGTTGTAGTCAAGACAATTAGAGGGCTGTGCCTCCAGGTTTTACCTTTATGTATTTCTAAGCTCATTTCAGAGCAGACTCATTCAGCTGCAGTGCCTGGTAAAAAATATGATGGGAGAAGAGATCAATGCCATTATAATATCTAATGAAAAAGTGTAAGTGCAGTGATGGTAGCTTTGAATGCTGCACATGGTCTTGAGTTATTGCATCCCACATAGCTCTGAGAAGAATGTATCATTAATAATTTGTAGTAACACATGGCTTCTAATTGATTGAATTCTTTTTTCTGTTTAAATCAAATGGAAAAAAATACATAATTAATCTCCTTGCAGCTCATGTTGTGTCAGAAATGGCTGTGCCATTTACAATGATATTCACTCCTCTAAAGTGTCAAAGCGTGTTCTTCAGCATTTAGAGAGGATGCTTAGCAAAACACAGACAGCTTTCATCTCTGATAGCCTGATAAAGAGGAAAAGTATGTCTCCTAGATAAGAGATTAGATTTTTTACGCTGAATGGGTGCCACAGAGAAGGGAACAGCAAGTAACTTACCACATCAATTATCTGCAGCAAGGAAAGCTGGAGTTCAACTACGAGCGGTTGGGAGTCATTCACTACAGGTCGTTCCAGACGATTGTAGTTCCTTAGCAGATCTCTGTACAAGCGTCTCTGGCTTTCCCCCTGCTGAGAAACTAGAGGAAAAGAAAGAAGGTATCTATCATTCACACTGTCACACAGTCACTACTGTTCATCTGTTTTGTTGAAAACTCCTTCTTTTTAGGTTTGTAATTAGAAAGCAATTCCTAAAAACACCACCCAAACTCTGCACATGGATGAGACAAACATAGCTTTTCTGCATATGTGAATGATGAACTCTCAAAAAAAAAAAAAAAAAAACCAAAAAAAAAAAACAAACACCAAAACTACTAACACTCTAACTCATTACTAATACTCAGAAACTACTGAACAGTATTTGGGGCTCTGACTGAATGTCCCCATTTCTTGGAGTCCCTCCTGCTGACGGATAGTAGAGTTGTGGTTCCAAAACCACCAGGCAGCTTCCTGGAAGGCAAGCAAATGAATTCATTCATTTGCTTGTTCTTATTTCCTAGATATTGACTACTGTGAGCCACACTTACTTAGTCTTACTTAGTACTTAGTCTTACTTAGTACTTAGCCATACTGTGGTTTTACCAAGCATGGATAACAGGTATCCTTATTTCTTGAAGCTGATGTATCAGGCCTTTTTCTATGCCCAAGAAACAGTAACAACCATTCTTCCTACCCTCTTCAGTTTTGTGTAGCAGTCTTTCTAGGCTTTGAGTCATGCCCCTCGACTTCTTTCCATCTAATGGCAGCACACTATTAACACCTACCGAGGTGCTGGTATGAAGGCTAGAGTATTTAATAGCTATTACAATGATATATTGAATTTCTGGTATTACACGCTTAACTCAGTTTGCACTGGGGACAGACTCCACACAAAGCTGTCATGCAAACAGCTGAGCATGTTAAAGATTAGCAGAACTTCAGCCTATGCTTGATTTTGAAAATGCCCTAGTTCCCACCTTCGGGGTGGGCATGGAGAACATCCGTCTAACATGTATGACCAGGTTTCCTTGTCACGACAACTGTAGATGGTGAAGGTTTGGGTATCTTCCCTCAGCAAAGCAAGAAGTTTGCTGGGATACACTGCTCAGAACCCTGGTTCCCCTGAAACTGTGTAGATCTTGGTGTTGTGGCTAATGGCAGCCTGAGCTCTATTTAAGAGCTGCACCTAAGAGAAGGAAAGTTATGGACTGCAGGTTCCCTGAGGTCAAACCAGTACTGTCAACATGAGTGTGTATTCTCTGAACTGTATAAATTCAATCCCTGGCAGAGAATCTGCACTCTAAATCACTATTGCTTTGGGCTGAAGCATTTTTTTATCCACAGCAGCTCCCACTCTCTGTATATGATGGTTGTGGAGGATGAATTCCTCCAGAGATGGGGGCATGTGAGCAATCCAGCCTATGTGAAAGAATAGGCCTGTAATCATTTCAAGGAGAAAGCAGTCACGCACCAGGGATAAGAAGATGTGGAGAGTCACGTATAAAGAAGAACAAAGGATGGTAAACAACTTCAGAAACGTGGGAATCGGAAGAAACCCAGAAAAACGATATGCATAATTTTGCTGTGTATGTAAGAAGAATTAGCCAATAGAGAATAAAAGGCTAACACGTGCTTTTAAGGGTAACCAATTGTAAAGTCACATATAACGCATGATTAAGGCTAAGAATTGTATAAAAGAAGCTGGAAAAACTATTAAATTGGCCTACTTTGATCATATTGATCATGGAGTAGTGTCCCGTTTTTTCTTTTCGCAGATGGTTTTTACTTCTTGATCAGAGCTCTGCAAATTGAGATCAAAACTTCTCCCACAGAGGTTGTGATGAATATTTTCTTGACAATGCAAACAAAATATAACAACCCATTCTGCCTTCCCAGTGTTTTACTATGCTTAGCAAACCCTTAAAGCCTGAGACAAGCTGCCCTACAACGAAGCAGCCATACCTTTTAAAACTAATAATAAATTCCGTTTATAAACATCTCATAGGTCTATTTAACTTGTGTTCTTTTCATTTTTGCTGATACTCAAGGGAGCTTTGTGACTTTCTAGCATGGCAGTGCCTGATAAACAAGGAAGAAGAGTATTTTGGTTCACTTTGGTAAATTACACCATCACAGCAATTTCACCCTTTCTTCTCTTGTGTAATATTCTACATGATCACAGGCACCCAGAGGAGCAAATGCTGTAAGCACGCCCTCAATAGCCCTTAATAACACCTCAGTATTGGATGCTATGTTTTCACCAGTGGCAAAGACAAGATCTGACCACAGTATCTCTCCTTCAACATCTTAAGTAATCTTTCCTGCTTACTTAAGATATTTAAGTCCTCTGTAATTCTGGCCTTAGAACTTTCCAGTGCCTCAGCAGGACCAGACTCCATTATAAAAGTCTTGTGTGTGAAGGAAACCTGTGAAAATAACCACATATTGTCCTATGGAAAGAGGCTCTGAGTTTGGGGCAAATCTGCTGTCCTTTCACTCACCCACCCACCCATGTTCCTGTGCTTTAGGGAAGAAATTGCTTCCTGAACTATTGCTCTCATCTTGAATACTTACATTAATACTTGCCCTTAACCCTTCTTTTAAACTGGCTGCCTCAGCTTTTACAAGGGGAAAAGCACTCTTCACCAGTCTCTGGGCTGCTAGACTGCCCTGGTACCTCCATTGTCAGGGTGCATTGAAGCAGCCCCCCAAGGGAGGTCTGACTTGCAGAAGTCTAAGCATAACCCTTAGCTGTAGGCTTTGGAAAGCTGTCCTTGCATTGTGTGCTTCATCCATGCTGAAGCCAAGCCTCTTTCCCTGTTAAACTTTGTGAGGAGAAGTAGCCGATAACTGCACCTAGTTTTCCATCCTTTCTGCAACTCTCCTCTTTATAATGTGATCCTGATACTTTGCAATTTCTTGTATTCAAAACTGTTAACATAGTTGTAGCTGATCTATTCTAAGTCTGCCAAGCTGGCATTGGCGACCATGTATTTGTGTCTGCATGGTTTTCCTTACAAAATGACATAGATTCAGAAGCAATGGAGCCTTGGGGTGTCCTGGCGACCACCCACAGCAGCTGTTGGTACTACAAAGAGCTGGCTAGCCTAATCGCACTGCCATCTCTGCTACAGCTGCTTTGGAGAAGGGCACTGAGGTGGATGTCTAGTCTAACTTTTATGTTCACAGACTTTTTCTTTAAATCGTAATTTTCAAATACTTAATGTTTCATACTCCAGAGAGATTTCTGCTTTTTTCTCCTATAATGTTTGTGCTAATGCATTGAACTGAATTGAATGCACTAGAACTCTGTGTGTTAAATGGAGTGTTTGCTGGTGATGGGGAAACCTGAATCTCTCAGGAGTAGCGGTAGAATAAGCTTTACCACTGACTACCCTCTGTCACAGAAGTTTAACCAAAAACAGTGACACTGTTTCATCTTTTAAAGTAGGCTAAACGATGGACGTCAATATTTAAAGTTGCCAAGTCAGTCTCCAAAAACCACTGCCAGACCTCCTTGCCTATGTATGTTACTGGTAAGTAAAAGTAACTGGCAAAGGGCATGACGTTTTCTAGGTAAAGGATCTGAGAGTTTTTATGACCCACTGCCTCTGATAGTGTCTGATAGTGTCTCCCTTTTCTCTGAAATTCTCTTTCTCTGAAGCAGCAGGAAAACATACAAACTCATTAAATTTGAGGGAAGAGCAGAGTAGGATGCTTACCTCAAGTTTACCAAGGCTTTTAGCAGACCATCTCTGAAAAGTTCTCACACATACCTTACAGGCTAGATAAGTGAACAGTGGACAGAAAAGTGGCTGAACTGTCAGGCTCAGAAGGTTGTAGTCAGCAGCAAGAAATTCAGCTGAAGGCCTGACAGTGGTAGAGTACTCCAGGGATGGTTACTGGGAACAATACTATTTAACATTGCTCTGAATGAGACAGAGTGTACCCTTAGCAAGTTGGGGTTTTTTTCAGATGGTACAAAACTGGGAGGAGTGGCTGATACAGCACAAAGTTTTCCGCCACTCAGAAGAACCTTAAAAAACTGGAGAAATGACTGACAGGAATCTCATGAAGTTCAATGACATAAAGTATAAAGTTGCGCTGCACCTGAGGAGTAACTCCAGGTACCAGAACAGGCTGGGGATTCACGGGTTGGCGAGCAGGATAGTCTTGGTACCTTATAGGTACCAAGTTGACTATAAGCCAGCAATACAACCCTTGTAGTAAAGGCCACCAGTATCCTGAGCTGCAACAGGAAGAATCACACAAGTAGATCAAGAAAGGTGATTCTTCCTCTCTACTCAGCACTGATGATACATACCTGGAATGCTGGATCCAGTGCTGAGGCTTATCAGTAGAAAGGAGACATGGAATTATTAGCTAAAGGGCTGGATTGTTCCTCAAAATTTACTCTTGAATAATCTGAAAATGTTCCCTAAACTGCACCTGGAGTTTGCAGACAACTGGGAAGCACAAGGCAACCAATCCCCAAATTGGTTGTGAAGAGCTCTATGGAAAGCAATTACTCATGCACTACATTAAACTTTTAAACACCTCCCTGAATTCCCTCTGTGCTTCTGCATGTGCAAAGAAGTCTGCAAGAAGCCCACTGATTGAATGATATGACCAAAAATCTGCTACCAAACTGCTGTCTTTTGAGAATAGATGCCATAGTTGCATTTCATGCAATAGTTGCATTTCATTTTTCCCCTGCATTTCTTTCCAGGATGTAATCGCTGAGAATTGCACAGCAAGGGAACCTGCAGCTAGGTCCAGCCAGACTATCCATATGGCATCCTCAGGAAGGACAGATGCTCTCTCCTTTCCAGGAGCTGGGCTGTCATGTCTGGTCTTGACTGGTTGATTTTCCTGCTCTGCTTTGCATGCCAAGGTCCCTAAGCTATAAGACAAGAGTCCAGCCCTTCCAGTTCCACGTGTTTGTTCACAAAGTAGTCAGCTTCTTAACTGAGAATCCTGGTATGAGACACATTCCGGCTGGTTGTGCCCAGTAAAGAATAAATAATGAAACATTAACAAGATGATAGGTAGGAGGACATGGATTTTCACTAGCTTTTCAGCAATGGTGGCTGTATTATCAACCATTCTACCTCTGTTTCGTAGTGTTCCCTGATTTTGTTTTCATAATCTTTCAAATCTTTGAGAGGAGGAGCTTCTGGCTGTTTTCTAGCTGTTGCTCATTTCTTTAGGCAGAGACCTGAGTCTGAATACACAAGTTATTACTTTATTCATACAAGACTATTGGTACCTAAAGTGGTGGCTTTCAGACAAAATATCATATTCTTTCCATATCACTATATATTAGCATATATGCATACTAAAATGCCTCTGAATTAGGAAAATGTCTCTTTGTTTTCTTGTTCTGTTTTCAAAGACAGTTTCTAGAATCACTTTCATATATAATCTTTTCGAAGAACATGGTAACTTACAACCTATAGCATATTTCTGATCCATCACGTTGCTTTTATATATTTTGCCCCCCCCCCAAAACATCATAAAAGGTCTCAAATTACAGTGGTACTGTGGTTGTGACTTTTATTCACTTTCCCTTGTACGTTCTGCA